>CM030030.1:6381269-6663771 GCA_017639485.1 Pluvialis apricaria
CCCACAGCAGCTCCGGGGCGAGCGGAGGTGAAAAAAAATCACCAATTCCACCTTTTCAGCCCCGTTTCGCCACCAGCGGCGACGCCTTCGCCCGGCAGAAAGGGAGAAAATTCAACAACGCGTTTAACTCGTGACGCTAAAAACTACCGGAGCAACGGACCCCTAGGGCCACTGGTCTCCGTCTCACATAGAAAAATAAGCCCAATTTGCTTTATATATATATATGAATATATAAATATCGATATATATATATAAATCGCAGAGGAAGTGCTGCGCGGGGACTATAGCGTGGTCTCACTGCCCATGTCCCGAGGTGGTTTTTCGGTGTCGGTGTCCTCGTAGTCCGACTCCATCTCTATCTTCACCTGGGGCACGGCGCAGATGGGGCTTCGGGAGTAGTTAAATGCGGGAGACGACGGGCACGAAATCTTCAGGTGAAGCGTAATACTGAGGAGGAGGAGGAGGAGGAGGAGAGAGGGAAGTGAGGATCTCGACATGGGTACCCGCATCCCAAACCCACCCCAGCACCCCCAGCAAAGTGCTCCAGATGATGCTACCGCCAGTAGAAATTCATCAAAATACATTTTTGCCTTTAATACGGACAATCTGCACAATCCACAGCTGTGGGTGGTGAATAACGCCAAGCTTTTGGGATTCACGGGGACATCCCAAGCCTAAAAAGCCCCGTGTCTGTTACCCAGTGGCATTTTTAGTGTTATTAAACACCCTTGTGCCACGCTCGGTGCGCGTCAGCCCACCCAGCCCCGCTCCCGACATCCCGATAGCCTCTGCCAGCAAAGGAAAACACCTGAAATTCAGAGGGATGCCACAAAAATATACTCGGGTATTTCAGAAATGCCCACGGATAATGACAACCGGCTCGAGCGAGCGATGCTCAGCCGGGAGCATCGGCCGGTGACCCCCCCCCCCAAAATGTCCCTCACGGCGGGTGCTGGTGCCCCCCGGGGATGGGGGAGCCCCGTTCGGTGCCGTTTACCTGCGATCCAGGTCTGAACCGTTCGGGGAGGAATCAGAACGCAAAGCTCCAGGTGGAGGACCTCTTTCCTGGGGGGACAGGGAGGTGAAACACTTCCCAGGTGAGGAAGGAGCTCCCTCCCCCCCCAAAAAAACCAACCCCACTCACTCCCCCCACCCGCCTCCAAAAGGCCGCCGGGTCCAGCATCCTGCGGACGGTGAGAGAAGGAGGAAAAACTCATGGGAAATGCTGATTTTGGGGGTGATTAGAGAGAGAGAACGGCCTCACCGGCCTCTGCGAGTAGCAGCTTGAGGAGAGAATCAATGAATTATCGTGTTAAAACTTGCTGGCATCACGATGGGACCTGGTGCCGAGCTGGAATAAACTCACCCAGATTTATTTTTTTATTTATTACTTTTTTCTTCCCCCCCACCCTGGTCATGGCAGGCTGGCGTCGCGCCAGCTCATGTGTGATGTTTTGGGCGTAAGTTTGAGCCGAATCGAACACATCTGCTCTTTCGCAGCTGGGATAACGCCACCACAAGCTGCGCGTCCCCTGCTATCGCGGGCTCAAAACCTTCCCAAATATATATATATATATAAAATTTAAATAAAAATATTTTTTAAAATATATATTTTTTTAAATATATATGTACATGGGGGGAAAACCAGGAGAGTCCTGACTTCCCAGCTACATGGAATACAAAATTATTAGCAGCCCTGCGCCCACTGCGTCCTCTCAAACCTGCTTTAAATCGAGCGAACCCTCCTCCCTGCGTTGGCGGGACGGATCCAGGCTGCGGCTTTTAGCGGGGTTAGTGCCGAGCGGACCCCGCTGCGGGGGAAGGAGGGGGTTTGCGGGGGGGTTAGGAAGCGGTGGGGAATGCGAGAGCGGCTCCTGAGCTCTTTACTTACGGCTGAGGCAATGGGGACCCCCGTTTCGCGGCTGCGATGGCAGGGGCTCCATGGGGATCTTAATGACTGAGGGAGATGGGAACTGGGGAAGAAAGCGGGGAAATTTGGTGAAGGTACCGCCTGGGTGGGCTCCGAGACCACCTGGAGCACCCAAAAGGACCCAAAACGTCCAAGGGTGGGTGCGTGAGGAGGAGAAGGAGGAGGTGGTTTTGCCTTCCTCTTCCCAAATAAACTCTCAGCTCTTCTGCCCGGGGAAGGGTCGGCACCGGGGGGGTTGCAGGGTTTAATGATGCTTTGCCACCGTACCACGGGGGCTGTACCCTCAGCCATGAGATTTGGGTTCTTTTCCTTTGGGATTTCATTTTTGCCACAATTTTTCCACCTTTCTGGACACTTTGAGCAGCCCCTGGAGCCTCCGGCCAGCCTCTAAGCACCACTTAAAACCCCTCGATCAACCAGTCCTATATATATATGCAGTGAAACACCTCCATGAATCAAAGACCTTCATCCCAAACCCACCGACCTGGAGGTTTGGGTGGGACCTTTCCCTCCCCGGCCGGTCCGGGATGCTCCCGCCGTCCACAGGAGCCCCTCACCCACCTCCTCATCACTGCTGCTGTCTCCTTTGTTGCCTTTTTTCTTCTTCTTCTTGTCATCCTCTTTCTTCTTCTCCTTCTCGGGGATGATGTTGTCAATCCAGGCCAGGTCGTGTTGGGAGAAGACAAAATCCAGCAGCCGCCTCACCAGGATCAGGGCTAAAATCTAAGAGGGGAGAGATGCAAGAGCGGGATCTACAAGAGCATCTCTCATCCCAAGACCATGGGACCACCATGGGACCAAGCCAAAATAACCTCAAATCTCAAAAAAGTCTCAAAAAAACTCTTCCAAACGAGGCTGCAATGGCATCCTGGCGGATGGCCTTACCATGACGGGGAAGATGATGGCGGCCACGGTGGATTTGAGGATCCAGAGGACGGCCAGGCAAATGATCTGCACCAGCGTGAAGAGGTGGATGCGGCGCAGCGGCACGTGCCGGAGGAAGACGTAGTCGGGTTGGTGCTTGGCCGGCATGAGGAAGAGCTTGCAGCGGTCCCAAAACTGCGGTGGGATGAAGGTTGGCATTAGTCCCACTCCCCAGGTTGCCCAGATAAACCCTCTTTTAGTCCCCAAAATTGGGACTTTTTGATGTTTCACAGAATCATGGAATCACAGAACAGTTGGGGTTGGAAGGGCCCTCTGGAGCTCCCCCAGCCCACCCCCCGCCAGAGCAGGGTCCCCTCCAGCAGTGGCACAGGACGGCGTCCAGGCGGGTTTGGGATGGCTCCAGAGTGGGAGACTCCCCCCCCTCTCTGGGCAGCTGTGCCACTGCTCTGCCACCCGCACAGGGAAGAAGTCCCTCCTCAGGTTGAGATGGAACTGCCTATGGTCAGGTTTGTGCCCGTTCCCTCTTGTCCTGTCCCTGGGCACCACTGGAAAAAGACTGTTCCCATCCCCCTGGCACCCTCCCTTTGAGCATTTATAAGCGTTGATAAGATCCCCCCTCAGTCTTCTCTTCTCCAGACTAAGCAGCCCCAAATCCCTCAGCCTTTCCTCATCAGAGAGATGCTCCAATGCCCTCACCATCTCCGTAGCCCTTTGCTGGACCCTCTCCAGCAGTTCCCTGTCCTTCCTGACCCGGGGAGCCCAGAACTGCACACAGTGCTCCGGCTGCGGCCTCCCCAGGGCAGAGCAGAGGGGGAGGATGACCTCCCTCGCCCCGCTGGCCACACTCTGCTGGGTGCACCCCAGGGTGCCATTGGCCTTCTTGGCCACCAGGGCACATTGCTGGCTCATGGTCACCCTGTTGGCCCCCAGGACTCCCAGGTCCCTTTCCACAGAGCTGCTCTCCAGGAGGTCAGCCCCAACCTGTGCTGATGCATGGGGTTATTCCTCCCCAGATGCAGTACCCTACACTGGCTTTGTTGAATTTCATCAGGTTTTTCTCTGCCCAACTCTCCAGCCTGTCCAGGTCACGCTGTATGGCAGCACAGCCTTCCGGTGTGTCAGCCACCCCTCCCAGTTTTGTATCATCAGCAAACTGGCTGATGGTACACTCTACCCCTTCTCAAAGAGTTTTGGATACCTGCTGTCCCATGTAGCTGAAAATATTGGACACATGCAAATTTTGGGGTCAAAATCCCCCTTTTTGCCCCAGTGTAGGACCCCTTCATGGCCATTAAGGAGAAGGAGGAGGACGACCACTTACCTGGATGCCGTTCAGCGATGCGACACCCATGTACAGAAAGACGCCGTACAACACCGGCATGGGGATGTACTGGGGACATGGAAAAAACACGGTGCTTACCCCAAGGAAGGCGGCAGCTCCTTCCTGGGGATGGGAACCAATGCTGGGGACCACGGGGTGGGGAGGAGTGGAAATGCAGCTTTTTCTTCCCAGGTCCCCAAACATCTGCAGGGAGGGAGCGGGGATGGGGGAACGGGGGATGTTTTACCTTCAGGATAGGAGCGAGGAAGACAGAAATCCCTGTCAGCACGAAGACGATGATGCCCGTCACTCTCTGCTCCCTGGACGGGCGAGAGAAGCAGGATGAGGCCGTGCTGGCTGGATCTGCTGCCGCGTTTGGATTCCCCACCACCACCACCACCATCCCGCTCCGAGGAAGAGCGCGGCAAAGCCTTCCTCACCTGACGCCCAGGAACTGGGGCTGCTCCCCCGGGGCGCTCGTCTCCGTCTCCATCTTTAAGCTGTCGATGTGGGCGATGGAGATGACGGTGGCCGCCACGTACCAGGGCAGCCCCATGAAGGAGCAGACGGCCATGAGGATGCCCACCCAGAACAGGTCCAGGTGGTAGCCCGCTGCTTTCTGCAACACAGCACCCAGGAGGGTCGGGGGGTGCCGGGGGGGTCAATGGGGCTCGTGAAGCTGTTCCTATATTCACCCCGCAGCCCACAAAGATGGGGGTTTCCCCTGGGATGCACCCGCAACACGCTGATTGCGCCCCCTGAAGCATCCCGCATCCCCCTGAAGCATCCTGCATCCCCACGGGGCACCCTGCACTGCCCTGAGGCCCCAACATTGCTACGGGGGACCTTGCATTGCTATGGGGCACCCCACATTGCTATGGGGCACCCTGTAAATCCAGGGGACACCCTGCACTGCCCTGAGGCCCCAACATTGCTACGGGGCATCCTGCATCACTATGGTGCACCCCACATTGCTATGGGGCACCCTGCATCCTCATGGGGCACCCCACACTGCTATGGAGCACTCTGCATCCCCATGGGGCACCCTCCATCACCCTGGCGCACCCCAGATCACTACGGGGCACCCTGCATCCTCATGGGGCACCCCACATTGCTACAGGGCACCCTGCTTCCCCATGGGGCACCCTGCATTGCTCTCATACACACTGCATCTCTCTCATGTACCCAACATCCCCGTGGTGCACCCCACACTGCTTTGGGGCACCCTGCATACCCATGAGGCACCCCATATTTCTGTGGGGCAACCTCCATCCCCATGAGGCACCCTGCGTTGCAGCTCCCCCATGCACCCCACATCGCCACGCTGCATCCCACGCAGCGCACACCGCATCCCCCTGCCGCACCCTGCACCGCTGCAGCGCACCCCGCACCACCCCGCTGCCCCACGCTACCTATAGCATCTGGTGAATTTAACACCCCGAAGGCTTTCTCACCCCAAAAATGCAACTTGCAAAGGGAAGGCTGAGCCCCCGCTTCGCACGGTGTCCCGAGCCGGGGCAACCCCCCCCCGTGCCTTGCGGCAGTGCCCACTCCGCACCCCAAAAGCGGGGGCCGGTAGGGATGCAGGCGGTACCCGAAGCGATGCTGTGCCCCGCACCTCCCCAAGCGTGGGACGAGTCCCGGCTCACCCGCAGCTTGTGCTCCTTCCTGTTGACGATGACGGCCGTGATCTGCTGGTCCATGAAGATGAGGATGGTGACGAGGAGGGCAGGAAGGGCGCTCGCCAGGTAAACCCACCACGGGTTCTTCCCAAAGGGAAACACGAACCACCCTCGGTCCACGCGCGTGGGCTGGGAGTGAGGGGGAAAGGGAAGAGAGAGGGTTTGGACACCACAGCTGAGCCCGAGAGTGGGTCAGAAAGGGGGGAAAAACCCAAGCGCTGACATTTCGGGAAGCCCCACATCACCCCTGAACCCCATCACCTCCGAGCATCATCCTATGCCGTATCCATCCCAGAATCCCACCACCGGGCATTGGTACCCAAACCAACCCCAGCATCCACATGCCTCAACCCCAAATTATCCTCCGGTGCTCGTTGGGACTCCCCACGTCACTGACAGCGATACCCTGGATGGGGTGGGGGGGGAAGAGAAATTTTCAGCAACTCTTCCCGCTCTTTTTACCTTAAAATCAGTAGGCACTTGGAGCTTTGGGGTGTTGAGTCCGAAAAGCACATCCAGCCCCACAAACATTAGTATGGACATAAAGATAGAGAAATCGCTAATAAGTTTACGCAGCTGCCGGGAGGGAGAAAAGAGAAAAGGGGGGAAAAAACCAACAAAACAACAACAACAACAACAACAAAGAAGAAGGAAGGAAAAAAAGTCACAGAATTAGAATATTCCCCCAGAAAAGACAAAGTAGCTTTTAAGAAGGCGCCCGGACACCGCAGGAGCTGCGATTTTCCCCCAAAACCAGTGAGGAGCTGGAAGGAGAGCGCGGGCGGAGAGGTGAGGGGTTCCCCCCCCAGCGCGACCGAACCTTGATGATACTGGGGATATGGAGCTTAGGGGTGTCCAGTCCGAAACAGGCATCCACTCCACAGAAGAGGAGGATGGAGAAGACATTGGAAAAATCAGCAATGAAAGCCCTGACCTGGAGGCAAGATGGGGAAACGGGGGTGGAAAGGGTAATTAATGGGATGGAAAGGGTAATTAATGGGATGGAGAAGGTAATTACTGGGATGGAGAGGTTTGCTCCTGCTTCGGCATCCTTCCCCAGCGTTTTCCAGCTCCGCTCACCCATGGGTAACCCACATACAACCCCAAAAATGCAGACTTTTTCCCCCCTTTTGCATCACAAGGTGATGGGTTATTCAGCATACAAGAGCCTAATCAGCGGCTAAAAGCTCGGGGAGGATTCTCCTCATCGCTACCAACGCCTCCTAGAAATACAGATTTATTTTCTTGGAGCTCTTTGCATCCAGCAAAGAGACCGACAGCTCCCGTTTTCCCTCCTTTTGGGCAAAGAGGAGGGTAAAACCCATCGCTTTCCTTACCTTGGTGGGGAAATAGCGGCTGAATTTGAATTTTTTCAGGGTCAAAGTCATGGAGTAAGTGCCAAAGAAGAGGATGAAGGACATAAGGGCCAGGTCAGGCACGAATTTGCAGGATTTCCCCACTAAACTGCCGCCGTATTTGAGACACTCCTTCTTACTCAGCTGAGTCCAGTCCAGAGCTGTTAGGTTAATAGCATTGTACTGGGGGGGGGAACCAAAAAAGCAAAATTAGAATTTTAAGTAATTACAATGTGCAAAGAAAAGGGTATTTTCCCAGCCAAAAAGGCAAAATTAGCACATTAAGGAAGTGCAGCCTACAAAGAAAAGGGTATTTCCTGGCCAAAAAAAGGCAAAATTTGTATTTTAAGTAATTGCAATGTGCAAGGAAAGGGGTATGTTGTATTTCCTAGCCAAAAAAAAAAAAGCAAAATTTGTATTTTAAGCGACTACAATGTGCAAGGAAAGGGGTATTTCCTGGCCAAAAAAAAAGGCAAAATTTGTATTTTAAATAATCGCAGTGCGCAAAGAAAGGGGTATTTCCCAAAGCTGCCGCCGCCAGGAGCCCCATACACATGGGAAAACCCCGGAGTTGCTATTAATTTGGGGGAAAAAAAAAAAAAAAAAAGTGAGGATACGGTGCTGCCGAGCCCAAGCGGGAACCCAAATCCACGTGAACCCTGCCTTTCCCTCCCCGGATACAAAAGTCCCCGGGATTTGCCTCTCTCCTTTATCCCAAATTTCCCGTCAGGATGAGCAAACCCTCTTACCAGAGAAACGTTAGTGGTGTTCGGTGCCACTGGAGCTGAAGCATCGAACAAGGTCGCGTTGGCTGCGGGAAAGGAGGCGGTTATTGAGGTTTTTGGCTAATATTTTTGTATTAAAACCAGCCGAGCTTCACCCGCAGAGGCACGGCTCGGCCCGGCCGGCGTAAAAGCCAGCGCGGCGTCGAGCGCATCCTCCGAGAGCCGCCCGGGGATCGGCATCCCGTGGGGCGGACCAGGATTTGGGGAGAAACCCCCTTGTTTCTAACCCCGCAGCGACTTCTCCCTGATTAATCCCACGTGCCGGAGGAGAACACGGCTTCTGGGCTGGCGAGTGCCGGGGAGGGTGATGGGCATTATTTTTAGGAGATTCCCAGCTCCTAAAATTTTTTATGGAGCTTCCCGGGAAAGCTGCCGGCGGTGGGGTCGAGCATCCCAACACCCATGTTTTAAAACCGGGGCAGGGGGGGCGGGTAGAAGACTGAAAAAGCAGCCTGTTATTTTTGGAGACGCGGCACCCAATCACGCCCAATTTGCCTTTTTTTAAAAATAATTTTAAATTTTTTTTTAAATTAATATTTTAGAGGTGGTTTTGGTGCAAAAAATAGAAATAATCCATCCTTTCCAGCCCCTGGCATCTTCTCCTCCAGTGCAAAAAGCAGCTCCGCTCGGCTCTTCGGGTGACGCAGCTCCACAGCTTCAGGAGCACCCACGTTCTTTACGGGTGGCCCTAAGCGGGGCCCGGGACTGCTCTGCTCTGCACCCCCCTTTTTCCCTCCGGTTCCATCCTCTTCCTGCGCCAAGTGGGAATTTCGGCTGCCCCCGACTTGCCGCCTCCATCCCCGGCACCGAGGATTAATGAAGGAGAAGCGATTGCTGGGTTAGAAGCAGACACCAAAAACGGGCTCCGGGAAACGGCGCTGGCAAACCCGGCATTAAAAATATTATTATTACCATGATTATTATTATTATAATATATTTTTTTCCTCTATAACCTTCTATTTTTCCAGAAACCAGCCTTATTTGTGATTTCTACAACTTAAAAGGATGCCACACCACTGGTGGCATTGTAAGAGAAAACCCCTAAGGGCTCTACAGAAACCCTTTTAGCAGAGCGGAAAGAAAAGTAAAATACATGGGGAAAAAAAATAACAACAAAACCCCCACGGGGGAAGAGTATCAAATATTAAAATAGTTTTAATATTTAGAAGGCGATACTCACTTGAGATTGAAATCAGCCCAAATTGATGTGTGCAGCAGAGACAAATATGGTACAAATCAGTTATAATAATCAAAAATCAGAATTAATTAAAAAAAAAGATTTAAAAAATAATAAAAAAAAGGATGTAGGGGGGAATAAACATAATCTCTCAATATCTAGAGGAATGGAAAATCCAACGCGGACACCGATGCTGCGGGTGCCTGGGGCAGTGAGGGCGAGGAACGGGGCTGGGTTACAAAGGCTGAAGGTTTTTTGGGGTGCGAATGCCTCTCGGCCGCCCGGGGTTTGCTCGGGATGAGGGTTTGGCAAAGGGGGACACCTCCCCGGAGGCGAAAGGCTTCGCAGGTGCCGGCACACGCGGGTGGGTGGAGGCGGTCGCGGTCCCGTTGGGGATGGTTCAGCCCCCACCCCGGGGATTGCATCAGACACGGAGCTTCGCTTTCCTGCAGGTCAAATTTGGGAGGGTTTCGGTTCGGAAAGGATTGCGTCGTCTCCGGGTGTGCCCCACTGCCCGCCGGGCTTTCAAAACTCAACAGGATCGGGTCACTCAGCGGGGTGGTTGGTAAACAGAAATTGAGGAAAAATACAAAATTAAACCAAATAAATGCTCTTTCCATCGCCGCAGGTAAGATCTCTTCGGGCAATGTGTTAGGAACACGTCGCACAGCCGGTCTTGGATGCTTTTATTTCTGGGGAGAGCTTCACTGTCACACCTCTACCTGCAGGTCACACTCTCCAGAATTGTTGGCCTTTAGACTTTTTAAATAAATTCGGCTCATCTGCGAGCAGGCGGTCACTGGCATTAGCCCAAAGCGAAGATCTCCGCTCCCTTCCAGGCAGCCACGGGAGCACCTGAGCTGCACGATTCAGACCAGGGATCATTGGGTCCATTTATCCAAGAGCAAAACCAGAGGAGCCATCAAAAGACCATCTGCTCAGAGCCTGATGGCCTCTTCTTTTGGAAAATGAGTAAGAAAGAGGAGAAAAAACAGTCCAAGGAGGTTTCCACACCCAACCGGGACATCCTGGGGTGTCCCAGACACCGGTGAGGACAAAACCCCTCCAGCGTATTTTCTGGAGAATAAGTTTCCATCGGCAGCAGGCGGGAATTAATGATCTAAAATGTCTTTTTCGTTTGTTTGTTTCCCAATATTTTCTTTTTATCCATCCAGGTCAGGCTGCTCCAGGCTGAGGCCCCGGCTCTCCAGCACCATTCGCCGCATCCCACCAAGCACCAACACGCTCATCCACAGAGGACAAGGCTCTACTTCCATCTTGCCCAAAAATCACCCTCAAAGGAGGATGAGGATGAGGTCTCTCCACCCCACGCTGACCGGGTAGCTGCCTCCTTCCATGTCCTCGGCCAACGATCCAGTGGGATTTATCCGTGGTGGGACCCCCCCCATCCCCTTCATCTTCCCCATCCCGCGCCAAAAAAGATGTGTACTCACCTGGGTCAGGAGCGACGCACTCGCACTTGTACATGGTGACGTAGTCTGGCTTGAAGTCGGAATTGATGGGGTAGTATTTAAAAGCTCCGATCATCTTCTTGATGGCATCATAGATGAAGATGAAGCTGATGAGGGTGGAGAAGCCTTCCTCCGTGAAGCGGGTGATGTACTTTATAATGAAGCTGGCGTCGGTGGCCACCAGGATAAGGCACTGTAGGGCAGAGTGCAAGCCGATCCAGAGGCGAAACTCCATGTAGTCGATGCCGTTGCCTCTGAAAGTGGGGACAAGGCGAAAGCGGCCCCGTGAGAGCATACCGGGGGCTGGAGGACAGCTTCCATCCCGGTACGGATGGGTCCTGGTTTCCCAACATATCGCCCAACACCTACTTGCTGAAGTCGAAGAGCAGCTTCTCGAAGATGAGGATGGGGCCGGTGCTGCTGAGGATGATGAGCGGCTGCCCGGCGAAGAGGCAAAACATGGAGCCTGCCATCGCCGTGCCGAGGAAGCTCTCCATGACGCCCTGGTGATGGATCAAACCCAGCGTTACGGTGATGCTGTGCCACATCACATCCCCACGGACACCCCGGATGGAGATGGGGATTAAGGACCTCTGCTTGGACCCATATAGGATGGTTGGGACCACGTCTCCTTGCTCCTGGCACGGCCATTGAGATGGGTTTTCCCATCATGAAGGCATTTCAGGGCTGCCAGTCCCACTTGGCAAAGGATTTCCATCCCCAGCATTAAAGCTTGGCGTGGCATAAGGGAGGTAAAACCCATCCTGTCCCATCCCTGCTTGCTGTCCCCAAGCCAAAGTGTCCCCCCTCCTTGGATTTGACCTGGTAGTTGTCTGTGGCGTCCCCAAGCAAGCCCCCGAACGTGATGGCATTGGTGATGCAGCCCAGGTAGATGAACAAGATGGCAGAGATGGACTGGATATGAAAGCCTTCATAGAAGTCACTCGGGAACCAGGGCAGCTTCCTCTTGATATCCAAATAGAGGCCACCACAAAACCTGAGGAGACACCACCGAGGACCAGACGCATGTACCTTCCACCAAAATAGATAAGGTGCTGCACCAAAGCCTCTGCCCAAAAGAGTTTCACCCCTCTGTGCCCCAGGAGACCATGGGGTGAGGCAGGAGGAGGTGCTGATGGGTTCTGGGTGGTTGGGTGCTGCTCACCTGCCAGTCCACGCAAGCTCTTCCCCAATTTCGTGAACTTCAGGCATCTCCCCATCATCGCTGCCGCCTCCACCACCCCCGGCGCCTGCCCCACCGGCCGTGCCGTTCATCTGCCCCACTTCGTTCAGCGAGAAAACCGATTTCCTGCGGGAGAGAGCCACCAGCGTTGGCCACAGCACCTGCCCCACCACGCCGGTCCTGCTGCACGACCAAGGCCACGGTGTAGCTCTCTGCCTGCACTAGAGGTTGGATTTTGGGATGAATTTGGAAAGATCAAGAGCTGGATTTGCTCAACCCAGGGGGGCAATGCAGATTTTGCAGTGTGGAAACGGCTCTGAGCTGATCCCGGGGCAAAAACTGCTGAAAAAGGAGTGTTTCTGGAAAATCTGCAGAGATTCTAGGGATGGAGGCAAGCAATGCTGTTGTTCTCCTCCAGCATCTCCAAACCAGGAGAGATGGGGACAGCCATAGGGCTGGGACCAGTCCCACGTCTCCCACTTACCTCTTCTCAGCCGAGGGCACTTTTTTGGGTGGCTCAATCCTAATGTTGGGGTCCCACTCGCCGGGTGGCAGGACGATGACTTCATCCAGGAACTCATCTATGCCGGCAATCAGGTCTTCTCTATCCCGGGCTTTGTAGGCAACATCGCTGAAGAGCTGGGGGTGGAAAGAGGAGAGGTGTCAGCCTGGAAACGGCATCCAGCACGCATGTCCCCCACGTCGTTATGGGATTTTAAAGCTCATTTGGTTGGGCGATAGGATGAAAATTGCTTTTTTTTTCTCGGCTCTGAGCAAGGCGAGTCCCGGTGTGGACTGGGAGTTGCATCTACTCACATCGTCCACCATGAGGGTTGCGATGGCTCTGCCGATCTCATTGTAGGATTTGGCTTTTCCCGCAGGACCAAGGAGAATAAAGAGGAACCTGGGAAGGGAAAGGCGCCTTGTTGGCAACCTCGGACCACCCGGCATCCATGTCATGAGAGTACATGGTGCTTCGGACCCGAAGGAATTGCGCTCACCTGGTGGGGACAGGCACCTCCGTCACCCCTCCCAGCATCGTCGCCTGGAGGAGCCGCACAAAAGCCACGAAGGGCTTCTCCAGAAACTCCACTTCTCCCACCAACACGTTGGAGGCCTCCGCATCCTTGGGGATCTTCTTGATGAACTTGTTCTTCAGCTGTTGGGAAGACAAGGGTACGGAAGAGAGTGGTTGCCCAAATTTGGCTTTTCCCCCTCTTTTCCACACCCCAAACGCAAAAGCTGAAGCCGCAGGTTCAAACCTCTTCATCTCTGCTGGTCCCAGGACTCCCGGAGGTGGGGATTCAAGAGCAATAGCCAAAAATAAACCAGTAAGAATTCATAAAGCTGAATTTCCTCGTTACTCAAAACCATCCCTAAGCCCGAGATTAACTTGAAATGACACGCTCGGGGCTCCCTAACGCAATGTGCAACTGGGCGGTTTGCAAGCGGGACTTTGCCACGCCGGGGTCTATGCGAGGAGAAAACCCTGGCAATCCCCTGATGGAAAATCCGAGCCAAAAAATATGGATCCTGGAGCAAGCCAACGTGCATTTTTGCAAGCCCGTTTGCAGCCCTGCAGCCTCAGGCTCCCCCGAGACCCTACATAATGCAGAGACCCCACTCGGCGCCGGGCACGGGGGATGTTTTTGTAGCTCATTTCCCCCTCAATCTCATCCTGGGAGCAGGAACAAATAATGGAAGTAGGAAACCTCGTTCATGGATTTATTCCCCAGGTCTCTTCTCCCCTGCAGCTCTTTCATTATTAGTCTAAAAGGGTTCAATACCAACCCAGGCAGGGTGTTATTATAATCTATATGCCAGCATGAGGGGAGGCATGTGAGCTGGGCAGCGAGCTCACCCTTTTTTAATCTTTTAAACCCAAATGGAAAAAAAAAAAATCATAATAATACAGCAACTCCTCCAATGCAGCTTGGAACCAGAGAGAGAGCAGGAGTTAACAGTGACCACTAAGCTTCATGTAACACTTAAAAAGTCCCTTTGTAGTGGGCCTAATAGGGCGATTAAACCTAAATGCTTTGCATATTTTGGGATTAACCCTCCGCACCCCACTGCTGGAGGCTGATATTTGGGGTTCGTTAGTGGGCAGCTGGCTTGCTTCATCGCAGCTCTAATTTAAGAAGATGTCCTGGAAACCTTCTGCCTTCCCTGATACGGCGGAACCCCTGTCCCGTGGCTGCCAGCGACACATGAATTTCCATCCTTCACTTCTCCCTAAATTGCATCACCCCAGGTAAGCCCAGCAAGGACATCCCTGGGGAAAAGCGAGTTCTTATCCCCTACAACCCCACGTTGCGTTTCATTTTTCACTTAGGTTGATGCTGAAATCAGCACAGTGTTCAAGGCCAGGTTGGACGGGGCTTGGAGCAACCTGGTCTAGTGGAAGGTATCCCTGCCCAGGGCAGGGGGTGGCACTGGATGGTCTTCAAGGTCCTTTCCAACCCAAACCAATCTGATTCTGTGAAATCACGCACAAACAGAAAGAGAGCGAAGCTCATGTAATGCATCAACAGTTCCCAGCTAAATAGCCTCGATACCGGGATGGGGATGTGACAGCCAGCAAAGGAACAGCACAAACCCCTGAAAACCCTGCTGATCCATCGCGTCGACAAGCAGAGATTTGCCCACGAACTCCCCGAGCTGCCTCACCTCCTTCCCAGCTCTCCCATGCAAAGCGAACCGGGAGAAAAAACCCCCGACGGACTCTCAGCTGAGCTTTGCATTAAGAAACCCGTGTCCATCATGCTGCAAGTGGAGGGAAAATTGGAACCTGCTTCTGTATTTAGAGACTCTTGTCTTGAGAGCTGTATCCACCTTTGCAGACCCAAGTGCTTGGTTGGGATTTAGCGCCCGCAACCTGCCCTTACCCAGCCAAGAAAAGGCTCTTTCGGGCTCCCTTCGCTCTTCCAAGCACCTTGCCTTTCCTACTTAAAGATTTTAAGGATTTTTTTTTCTCCACCCTACGGATCTCAGCTACACCAGCATCCTCACCTGTCCCTAATTCTGCCTTCAGTTACAAGCACAGGTATTATTTCTGGGCCAGCTTCCCCATGAGTTACAGGGATCAATACGCGTATTAATTTCCCTAATTAGGAATCTGTGTGGTTATCGACCGAGCTAAGCCGCACAAGGCTCACATGGACTTTAACAACCACAGAGCCCCTGCCCCATTGCTGGTCGTGTCGGAGGCGCTCCTCACAGCATCGCACTGATGTTTTTGGGGACGATTACCTGGTCGGTGCTCGGTGTGTCCGAGATGTCGTTCATGCTCCGACTCTGCGCGTGACCTGATGGAGAGAAGAGAGAGAAGGTGAGAAAACTGCCCTGTGACGCAGAGCCGAATTTCAACCCCAGGTGCAGGGAGAAAACGTGGTGGGAGGACTTCAGTGCAAAGAAAAAAAACCCCATTATTTATTGTAGCCAGGCTTGCAAAGCAGGTGCAATGAGATGAAACCCCAGGAATATGAGTTTTTCTGACATCGGTCACCCTATGGTTACACGAACCACGTCTCATTTATGGCTGTGGTGGGATCCCCTTGTCATTGCAATCTCCCACCTATTCATATTACAACTTGATTTTTTTTCCTCCCCCCGGGTTCTCTTTGGACCGTTTCTACCTCCCCGCCGCCCTCCCCGGCTTACGCAGGCGGCCATAGCTCGCGCTCTGCCGCATCCGCAGGTCCTCAGTGGAGCGATGGAAGGCAGCGCCAGCGGCCGGGCTCCGGACGGGGCTGCGGGCTGGGGGAAAAGGAGGCATTAAAAGAGATGGAGGTGCCACCAGGAACCATTGGGTGATGCTGAAGGCAAAGAGGCCAGGCTGAAAATCAGCTGCCCGGCACAGACATGACCCTTCCAGCACTGATACACCAGCAATTTGTTTTTCCCTCCCACTCTCATTTGCACTTTTATCCCACTCAAAGTAGTTTTCCCATTAGCAAAGAATAAACTGCCTTAACCCAACTCTTCCCGCCCCACCGGTGCTCTCTTTGAGGCTATAAATGGGTTCAGAAGTGAAATTTCTGTTACTTAGGAAGACCCAATGCTGTATTTGTCTTTTCAATCTCCTATTTCTCCATAGAAAACCTACACTTGAAATTTGCCGTGAACTTCACACTTCAAAATATTTACACTGGTCACCACCAAGTTTCATGTGAGCGTTTCTCCTCCCTGAACTGGTGATGAGTCCCATTTTTCATTGCAGATGTTTAAACTGAATTACTGATCTATAAAGTCTTCCCTTTTCCCCCATGCATTTTCTGCGTTAAAGCGCAGCATTTTCTCAGAAAACCTCCTGAATTCCCAAAACTGTGTTTTCCTTGGGAAAAAAACATCTAAGACCAGTTTTGTTGAGCTGCTCTGCATCTCTCCGAAAAACCAGCTGCAACCACAACATCTATCTTAACTTTTTTTTTTTTGTTAAACCCATTAAAAATAATGTGAAATTCCTGCTGGGCATGACCCTATTTTCAATGTGCTGCTGGTATTTATTCCAATATCATGGAGTTGCCGTTGGCACAAGAAACACGAGGAACGCCTCTGCTCCTGCCAACCACCTTTTCCTTGGTGTCCCTACTTGCAAACTCAAAGCGATGCCATCATCTCGGCACGGAACTAGAAACACGTAAGATGTCCCTGTTTTCCCTACCTACAGGGACTAACCACAACATTTCAAAGCCGTGCTTTGTTTTGAAGGCATCTGGGCCAATGTTAGCTCAAACATCTAGTCCTCTGACATGGATGATGGCTGCTTTGAAACCTGGTGACGCCCACAGGGTGGGAATACCGCTTATTGACAGCCTCTTCCGTGTGCGCTTTGAGTTTGGGCACTGCTGTTTCTGTCTACCCGGGACGCAGCCAAAGCCCAGCAAATCCCGGGCTCCACCAGATGACCTCTGTTTAAACCTAAGTAAATAATCTAGCGTGAAAACAAACAAATCCCCTTTTATAATGGCTCAAAAATAGGCAGGTTCAACCACGGAGCAGACTGGATTTGTCTGTAGGCTGCTCTGCCAGAAAGGCCCTTGGCCAAGCGACCAACGCCATTGTCCCTCACACAATGCCATTGTCCATCTCAGCAGACATCTCCTTAGCTTCCAGCTCTCTATGACCCTACCACCCTTAAAGCCACCGGTGGCAGAGCTTTTGGGGTCTTTCTCAATAGTTGGGTGCCCCAAATGGTTGTGTTTCCCCCTTTCCTCCTGAGATCTTCCTCCCCCTCAGGCTCGCTCGCCGAAGACTCAAGGATGCAACCAGGTGCAGGTTGGACCCCAAGGACTCACTTGTGTTGGAGGAGACGGACTTTCCGATGTCAGCCAAGGATCGGTGGATTGGCTTCTTGGTTTGATGACGGTGCTTCCTGAGGAGCACGTAGCTTATCTTCTCCCGCAGCTCTGGCTTGAGCAGACCGTCCTCGATCTGCTTCTCAATGACATCGTCTGCAAGCACCGAAGGAGGGATGGTGCACGGGTTAACCCACTGCAAACCCTCCCAGAAAGCTCAAGCCAACAACACTTTTTGAACCAAGCTGATGGCTCCCAACTCCTGTCTTTGCTTATTCCCATGCAAGGTGGTTTATATTTGCATGCAGCACAGTAAATGCATTGAAATCTGTTCCCAAGAACTTCAGGACATGGGGAAAAATCTACCCGAAACCACTGGCACCCTCCAGCTCCTACCTATAATTTGGGGCAAAGAGTAACCATCTAAGTCCAGGAGCACCGTTCCCGTCTGTAGACACGTCCGCAGCTCAAAGAGGCTGTGCAAAGACAACGTGGACACGTGGGGCTTGCTCCACCTCTCCCCGCCTTCCTCCACCTTTTCTTCAAACTTTATCCACCTGAAACGAGAGCGGCAGCCGTGGGGATGATGTACGAGAAGAGAATAAGAGAATTGCTTTTCCTGCGGAGTTTCCATTCCGCAGGCAGCTCGGCAAGCCTGGATTAATCCATCCTGCAAAGTTTTTGCTTGTTATTCAGGATGGGGATGGAGAAATCGAGACATGAGACAAAACGCCGTTTGCATGGTTGCAGAGTGCAGCGCATCCTCTTGGCTCCACCATTGAACTCAACCCCACCAGATTTCACCCTCCTCAAATTGCTCCTGCGAGATTTGGGAGGTTTCCCCATGGAGCTGACCTCGCCTTAGCCAGGATCCTCACCCGCATGGACCAGCCATGCACGCGGGAAAGCCAAAACCCCAAGGCATTGCAAACGTCTCTTTAATTCCGTAGCAACGCTCAGTCTTCCACCTGGGCGCTTCATTCCCGTGGTGGGAGATGACAGGGTTTGCGAGCCCTTGGAAATCAGCCCTTCCATGTCCTTATTCTCCCTTAATTTTACAATTAAAAGCTTTGGAGCAAATTCGGGAACGGTGGCTGATTTCTCCCAGCTCTCCGTTCCCGGGAGCTGGGCTCCAGAGAGGGTGGGCGGCTCTCGGCAAGACATTAATTTGGGGGAAGAAAGCTGCTTTTCCTTTACAGGAGGTTTGCAGGCTCCGTGGATTAGCCTTCGCCGGGCTTAACCTTACATCTTTTAACTGGTACAACTGGGATTTGGGCTCCTGCCGCCACCGAGGGCACAGACGGAAAGGATGTAGGAGGAGAAGAGGTTTTTGGAAAAAGCTGATGGTCCCCGAACGCTGCGGGGGAAAGCTGGGGAGAACCCGGGGATGTATTGGCTGTGGGGAGGTGCATTAAAATGCTGCTGCAAAGAGAAAATGCAGGGTGCTCCTGTTAAAAAAGCCCCCAAATATTACCTGGGAGTGACAGGAATGGTCTTGTGCTGGGGATAAAACTGCAGAGCCGCCAAAAATACAAAATTTGACCCTAGTGCCCATCACTCCAAAGCTCCCCACCCTGACTTCTTTGCAGAAACTGCTTCTCCAGCCCTTCAAACAACACTGCTTTTATTGGGAGGAAATTCAAGCTTCCCGCCATAGCACCTGCTAAGCCCCGTCTGTGCTCACCCTAAGCCGATTAGGTCGCTTTTCGTTTCTTTTTTGCCCCGTTTTCCTGCCGAAAGTGGGTTATTAGCACGCACGCGGGGCGGCAGCTTGGGGCGGCGCGCAGGACTCAAAGCACGTTTCCAGCAGCGCCTTTGCCCCGGGACTGGCGTCCCGTGATGCTTTCGCCAAAGCTACAGCAAAACTCCATCTCCCTGCTGCGCTCGGCTTCTTTTTATTTCCATTTATTTCCATTTATTGCGGATTTAGCCGCAGGTAGCGCTGCTCCCACCAAGGAGCTGCTCTCCCGCGGCTAAAGAGGCTGAACCGCTCCTCGCCGGAGAGCGGAAATCCAGGACTTGAGAAACCTCCATCCTCCCGGGAGGAATTGGGAACCTCCATCTCAAGCCCTCCCTGATGAAAATCCCAATGCAAGCGCTGATTTTTGGCCTTCCGAGCTTTTTGGGGAGTGGGGAGGGATGAGTAGGTGTGGACCTCTCCAAAATTGGGGGGTGGAAAAATAAAGGGTTTTAGCAACAGCATCCCAGCGCTGCCGCGTTTGGAGCAGGGATGGCAACCGGGAGGATGGTTAAGAGCTTTCCAAATTTTTGGTGATGCCAATAAGCAGCCCAAGAGATGGGATGAGCATCCGTGGTGCCTGATCCTGCTCTCTTCCCCATCCCTCAGGTGAAACTCCACACCCGGACTCGGAAATTCTGCATGCGCTACTGAAAGGAAAGGACTTGGGATGCCATCAGCATCCCCAAAAGCCATTCCCAAAGCCCCCCAAAACTCCCCCCGGACCCCACTAGCCCTTACACAGCTGAGGCCAGGAACAGAAAATCCCACTTGGATTTGAGATTTTTCCCTTGGATAAGCTCCTCATTTAATAAAGTGAACGTCCCTTGCAACTCCTCTAATACTTTTATTAAAGATGTAGTGGGTGGGTTTTTAATTACTATTGCTTGAGGGGCAGGACAGGTTTAACCCTTGGCCTGGCCAGCAAAAGTTTGGGGGACAAAAAAGGACCTGGGAAAGCGTTCTTTATGTCACCTCTTCCCATTTCCCAGCTCTCTGCTCTAATTCTCCAGTTTCCCAGCATTTTACCCCATTTTTCTTCACCCCCGAGCCCTTTTCTGCAGGGCTTAGCTCTCATGCTGCAACTGGGAATGGGAAAAGCCCTGCGTCTGGGGTTGGTCCAACCTGGGGAGATGTGGGAGAAGATGGGAAATCTTCCTCCCCTCCTCCTCCGGCTGCTGATGCTGTGCAAAGAGAAAATGCAGGGTGCTCCTGTTAAAAAGCAAAGACCACCCAAAACGCCATGGGTTTTGCATCTCCCAAATTCAGGCATGGCTTTTGTAACCTCGTTAAAAAGGACTCTCGTTCCCTCGCCCTGTTTCCACCCGGGGATATTTAAGGGGAGATCTTTACCCGATGCATTTTCAGCCCAAAGCATCTCCCCCCCGCCCCATCCCCGTGCTCACCTGGCCGACTCTTTCCACTCCATCTCCTCGCCGTCGTGCTGCAGCGTGTCCATCTCCGTGAAGAGCGTGGGGTTGGGAGGCTCATCGTCTTCCCCCAAGATGTAGCGGAGGCGTTCGGCAGCCGGTGACACTGCCGGAGGGGGCGGAAAAAAAGAGGTTTACCATCAGCCGGAGATGAGATGATCCCGCACCATTCCTACATGGAAAGCCCCAGAGGGGTAAAAGGGGATATGTAGGGGTATTTAGGATCCTGGGGTAAAAAAAGGAGGTTTTGAGGCAGATGGTTAAGTTGAGAGGCGTTGAGGAGTGGGGAAACTCTAAGTAATCCTGTCCCAAAATCCCTGTGCAAAGAGATACGGGATGGAAAGGATGAGGGGAGGCTGTGTAGCATCCAGGAGGGGAATGTATAGGTCCTGGCTGGGAATCGAGGAACGCGGCCACCCCTATATACAATATAATCAAAGTCCCCTTCCAGGAGCAGTATGCACCCCATTTCCGTGGGGTTTCCCACATTTTTCCCAACCATGGAGCCCGTTTTTGCCGGGTTAGAGCCGCCTGCCATCAGCAACCAAATCCTTACAGTCTCCGGCACCGCGTAACGGGATGCGCGAGCTGGATCCCCGAGGGGAACACATATCCTTCCAGGGCAATAACACAAATTTACCATTTCTGCTGGAAAAATTCAGTTTCTTGCTGCATATAAGTGGCCGGGCTGGGGAAGGCACCTATTGCCTCCTGCTGCCCACAGTGTGTTTTGGGAAGGGGAGCGGGGACACGTCACCCGGCTGCAAAAAACCTCCTGACTGACGGGGCAAAGCGGTTTTCATCCTTGGTGCATTCCCCGTGGCCACGGGAGGGTGACGGACCTGCCCTCTTAAAAAAACAAAACAAACCCAAACCAACAAACAAGCCAGGCTGGGTTTTCTCTTAACCCTCTCTCCATCTTCATACGGTGTTTTTCTAGCAAAGCCTCCTAAATTTGCTTGCAGGGAGGAATCCAACAGCCAGGTATGAACCTGGACGCGGCACGGATGGGATCGCTCCCCGTTATTCAAACGAGAGGTGAAAAATCAGCCCTACACCGGGCTCTGTGGAAATGGTGTCTTTTTAATAAAATCTTGAGTCTTAGCCCTCTCCTATATACAGCAGGAGTGAATCCAGCTCGGAAAAACGTCTTTGTTAGCAGCATCCTTCTGTTCCCAAACCTGGGAATAAGAAAGTGGGGTACTACGGTTCCCCTCCCAAAAAAAAAGCAGGTAATTAAACCACCGTGCGCGAGCGGAGGGAAAACCGGGAATATTGCCCTGTTAACCCCACCGAAGCAGACAAAATCCAAGTCGCGGCGGCCGTGAAAGAATAGGATGTCCCTTGGGCTCCGGGCTGAGCCTGCTTAACCGCTTAAGCCCTTTAAGCCCCACCACCAGGACCTAAAGCCCTGTGGTCAAGTCCTCCTTCCACTTCCATAAGCTTCATTATTATGATTATTAATATTCCCGTTAATTTTAGAGCTGGGCTACATGCCTGGAAGGCTTCAGGCTCTTTAAGCTTAAGTGCTGGTCGCGTAAGAGAGGATGAAAGCGGTGCGATACCAGTAACTGCCCTCCCCCAGCCTCACGCCGTCTGCTTTGCTCTGCAGCCCAAACTTGAAATTTCTTGCAAAATCCCAAATTCACGGAGAATGTAACGATCCAGGCAGCAGCAAAGGGAGTTTGCTGCAAATACTCGTCTTGGGTGACATGCTTTAACCGCTGGAAACCACAAAAGATCAAGGAAAGCTTGCACATAAGGAGGCTTTGGGGTTTTTTTTTAGCCTTTTCCCCCATTCTCCTCCCCCCTGAAAGAATAAATCCATCTCTCAGCGCATAACCTGCGCTTCCATCTCCTCTCCCCACCGCTCGCTGACCCGAATAAAGAACCAGTTGCTTAAACCAACAGCGCCGGGGCTTCACCGCGCAGCCAAAATTCACGGGCTTTATTCACCTGGAAGACCCTTTCGTGGCCGGGAAAGCACCCTGCCCCGCAGCTGGGTACAACCCAGTTCTCCATAATTATTTTTTTTCTCCTGGAAAATTAATCCAGCACCTAAATTAATCCTGGGAAGCAGCAGGTATTCGCTCGGAAGGACAAACTGAGCAGCAGCATCCCGAGCTCAGCACCTCCGGGGAACGCAAGAGTAAAACCGCCGCAGCGACACTGGCCAAAACCCACAAAGCCACCCCAAAAATCGATACCGATTTCTTACAAGACACAGTTCAACGGGTGCCCAGAGCAGATCCGTACCTCCCCGAACCGGCTTTTACGGTGGGAAAACATTCCCAGCTGCGATTCCTGCTTTACATTTACACCCATCAAACCGCCGATTTCAGCCGCGGTGGATCCGAATGGAGCTCGCAGCCGCAGAATGAGCTCAGCACTAACACTGCTGATAATCTAGGATAATTTTCCATACACTAAAGCCTTCATTTCCACAGGTAATTGGACAGGACAGACCAGTCGCGCTGATTTATACCACCTTTAATTTGAGGTGCACAGAGCCCTTCGCACCCCGACTACGATCCAGCAGTAAAATCTCACCCAGCGATGCTTTTCCAAACCAAAAATCCCGCTCTGGCTTTAGGTACAGTAAAAAAAAAAAAAGGTGATAAAACAGGGGATGGGGGAAGGCGATGCCGGCCGGGGTTTGCAATGTGGCTGGGCAGCGGGACTAAGCCTTATTTAAGGCTCCGGCACATTAACCATCCGCCGTCGTGGTCCTTTTAGAGAAATGACAGCTTTTCCCAGGGTTTCATGGCTCAGAAAGGTCCCCTCCCC
Source organism: Pluvialis apricaria (assembly GCA_017639485.1). Lineage (NCBI taxonomy): Eukaryota > Metazoa > Chordata > Aves > Charadriiformes > Charadriidae > Pluvialis > Pluvialis apricaria. Next base: position 6,404,315 of record CM030030.1, read on the forward strand.
CCGAAAAAACAGAGGAGATTGGGGTGCACATCCCATGGGATGAGATGCTCCATTCCTCTCCAAGAAAGCCCCAGGTCTGGGAGACTTTCCTCCTTCCAAATCCCATTTTTTCTGCTTCCCCATTTCTGGGCAGCACTGGAAGGTGACACAGTGTGTTCCCCCCACCCCAACCTTATATTTTTTTGGGGTCAGTTTTGGCGCTCGTTGCCCCGAGCTCAACCCAAACCCACACAGGTTCCCAAGTTGCTTTCGCGAGGGAAAAGGAAAGCTGAAAAAGAAAAAAAAAAAAAAGAAAAGAAAAAATATGGAGCCTTTCTTCCCCTTCCCACTCCCCACGCACCGAAGAGCGCTGGAAATAACCTACCTGGAATCGTTTCCATTTTTTCCCCCGTTTCTTCCCGGCTAAACGGAACCTTTGCTGCACGGTACCGAAAAAAAAAAAAAAAAAAATCCCACCAAAAAAAAAAACCCCAACAAACCCCAAAAACCCCAAACCTCCAAACTTCCTCCTTTATCCACTCAGGCTTGTTAAACTCCCAAGGCTTAAGGAGCAGATTATAGAGAATATAAAGCACTTTCCTTTCCCTTCGGCTCTCATGACGGGAAGTTACCAAATCAAACGGGACGCGTGTAGGAGAGGTGAGCGCTTTGGGTGGCAGCGGGACAGAGTGAGCGAGAAAGGGGAGGGAGGGAGGGGGGGGGGAGGTCAGAAATCAAAGGTTTGGGGTTGTTTTGTGGAGGGCTTTTATTTCCCACTTGGAACAAAGTGGGAAAAAGCCCTCCAAGCTCAGGGCGGAGGTTTTTTTTTTGGGGGGTAGGGGGGGAACCATCCAAATGAGGGAGATTTCCTGGGGGAAAGAAGGGCTGCTGCAGAGTTGATGGCTTTGGGGGGTGTTTTTCCTCCATAAAATGACTTTGACCCCCCCAAAACCAGCGCAGTGTTATGTCCCGGTGGCGTTTGCTGCCTGCGGAAAGAAGGGGACGCAGTCCCACTTGCGCCGCCACCGCCGCCAAAGGCGTATGAAGGAGCTGCGAGCAAAGCCCACTACAAATAAAAACCCCTCTCCCCGTGCAAATAAAAAAAAAAACTGGAAAACTTTCCTTTCCATAGGGAAAAGCAAAGCTGAGCCCTTCCCTGCCCTGTGGAGCTGCGACGTGGTCTGCTCGACGTAAACCCAAATGCAAATTTCTATAGCGGGGTAGAAAAAAAAAACCCAACCCCAACACCCCAAACCCGAGAGATCGACAGCTACTTTGCTGTGCAAAATGTTAATCTTCATTAAGGAGATTTAACGAGACCGGGCAAAGCCTCGGGGCAAAAGCCTGTTGGGAACAAGGTGTGATGCCCAGAGGATGTCTGCGCCCCTGGGACCCCGCTGTACCCCGATTTCCTCGTTAGCCACCTCCCAAGGGCAAGGGCAACCTCTTTTTATCCCACCCATCACCTAAACAGCCTCAAATCCCATTTCACACCGTTTTCGGCTCTCAGAGACATCCACAGGGAAAAATAAACCTGGGAAGCATCGTGAAAAGCAGCGCCAAACGCAACCGCTGGACCAAGCAACGTGGTTAAGAGCAAAGGGGCGATTTAATCCCGGATTAAATGACGCTGCAAAACTGCTCCTGCTTTTTTTAGGAAGCCCAAAGGTGACTTACTGGTCCTGCTGGCATTGTCGTTGCCGCTCTCGTAGCAGCCGTGGCCACCATCGTCAGTGTCGGAGCGATCCTGGCGCTCGTAGTGCCGCTCGCTCTCGCTCGTCCTGTCCCGGCTGGAGGCAGATCTTCGCCGACGCCGTTTCCTCCGGTAGCCCCGGGGCACCGGTACCCCGATGTAGATGGAGTGGTAATCTAGAGTGGGAGGGGAAAAAGAAAAAAGCTTTAGAGAGCAGGAGTGGGAGTTTCCCACTTGCAAAAAAAACCCCAAAACAAACAAACAAACAAATGCAAAAAAAAAAAAGCAAGCCAGGGAGATATTTGCCATCTTCCCACCGGGCTTAAAACATCCACAGGAGCTTTTCGTGGGATGTGATGAGCCAAGCGCCACGAGATCTGACGCATCAGCCGGCCGGGAAGACCCCGCCACCGTTTGGGGCATCCCCTGAGGTTTCGCTCACCTTCTTCATCGTCGTATCTCCTCCTGGAGCTGCTGAGCCCCCTCTCGCTCATCCCATCCTCATCCTCCAGCATGGTCCCGCCGCTCGGAGAGAGCTGAGCCGTGGGGAGGAGAGAGGAAAGAGATTTTAAAGGGTGTTGAGCCGGGGAACGGCCCCTCTGCACGCCCGCCGGGTGCTCCCCGCTATGGGAATCCTTCACGCGTGGCCCCAGTGAAATCACAGGGTTCTTCCCGGCCAGGGCGAGGATGCACCGGGGACCCGGGATCTTCCCTGCGGATGCACTGGAGACCCTGCGGTACCTCCTGGCAAGCACCCATGTCTCGCCGCGGCGAGCTCTCAGCCCTGCCCGCGCTCCACCTCCGCTCTCCCCATATCTAAGAAAATCCAGATAAATTTACACCTCCGGTCTCTTATTTCTGCTGCCCAAAGGAAGGCGTAAGTGAAGCGTAAGAGATTATTAGAGAGATTTTTCCGGTACGATTACGGGCACAAGCTCAGTTAACAGGGGTTGCTTGCTGGCAATAAGCACCCGTTTAATTTTGGGGGGGACCTGCACAGATAAAAGGGGTTTTGCAGAAGCAAAGTTCATTTTTCCCCCATCTCCTAAGCACAGATTTTACACCGGACGCACGCGGCTGCTTCCAGATACCTTCCTTCAAACCTGCTGTTTTATTCCCCATGCAAGTTTCTTTGGATTTTGCCACGGATGCTAATTAATCTCCTAATTATCTGACCTCCAGTGATTGCCTTTCACACTTGACTTGGATGGGAGAACAGTTACTATTCATGGCAGCCCGGTCGATGCCTCCCAAAGTCACTTTGAGAGCGGTTGGAGAGGCAGCCTCTCCGTGTCCCCCGTTCCGGCTGCTTGCATCCATGGCAATACATCATTATCCATCTATTTTAGGGAAGAAAAACTCTCAACTCCAGCCAAATAAATTAAAAATATAAAGCAAACGGGGTGGGCAATTAAATAGCTGGAAGGGTCCAGGGCTGGCCAGGTCGGCTCTGCTTGAGTTGCCCAATTATTGACCCATTTTGCCCCAAGGCAAAGACCATCTTTAGCGCGATACGGGCTCCAGCCTTAACCAGATGTTGTTTGAAGACAGCTCTTGATTTAACCAATTTGGGATTTTTCTTTTTTTTTTTTTTTTTTTTTTTTTGTTTTGTTTTTTGGACCATATTAACCCAACACTTTTTGCATAGGTGCAGGGAGGAATTTATTTTAAGGGGCAAACACCTCTGGATGGACAACTGTGCCCCAAACCTGGCCGTATTAAGGGGTTACATCAATCACAAGCTCTGGCTTCCTGGCAATAACATTATGGGGCTAATTCTGAGGATTTTAGGAGCTGGTGCTGGCAGAAGAAACAACAAAATACCCACCCAGCTGAAGGAATAAATATTTTTGCTCTAAAAATTAGCCAGTACCCTTCTAATAGATGAAGTGTCACAATTCCCCCCACGAGATTTCCCCATGAGCTTCAGCACAAGGTCGGGGTCCCCAGATGACGGATGGGGACACACAACCCTTCAGCTGGGTCTATATTGGGAAGAAATAGGACTTTTTTCTGGACCTTTTTTTTTTTTTTGTGCAATCTAGCTTGGCTGGCGAGAGCTTTACCACAGCTCTGTTGGGCAGCAAAAATAACCTATCTGACAAACACACGCTGTGTCAGATCCACTGATAAATGAAAGGTCCTGATTGATTACAGCTAATTTATGAGAGTCGTACAGCCTGGGATATTTTCCCCTTTGATTTTTAACATATAAAGCTTTTCCCCCCAAAAATCCTGGCATACGAACACAAGCATGACACAGACTAGAACTGCTTCAAAACACGCCTAGAAGCGCACTAAGAAGGAGGGGAGGAAAAGAAGAGTGCTGTCATCCTTGCCAATTAAACCCCGCTACCCCCACCAGCTCTCAGTTCCACAAACCCAAATTGTACCGTTCATAAACTCACCTTGAGCTCCCCGCAAAAATGCTCAGAAAGCAGAGGATGGGGCCGCAGAGGAAACTCACGGGCGCCGGTGGATGCGGGAGCCCAGACTGCCTTGAGCTAAAGCTGCTCTTGCAACCATCGTATCGACGCCTACTGCCAAACGTTCTGTAGCTCCCAGGTTAAAATGTATTTTGGGCGATGCTGATTGACTTTGGGAGCAGAAAGGCATCATGGGATGCAAATAGACCTCCGGAGAGGATGGGACAAGCATGCCAGCAGAGCCCTGGTCCTGCGCAGTGACGGTCTCTAGATATCAGACCACCAGGACGTAGGAAAATTCAAGTTGTCCATCCCCAACTTGCAGGATCTGCATCTTCTGGGGTTGTTAGAAGGGGTTTTTTTTTGCATCGGTTTTGGCTTGATTGCTAGGGATTTGGGAGGGCAATTGCTTTGATTTTTTTTCCTCTGTGCAATATCATCTACATGTGACGTTAAGGGATGGAAGGAAACTCTTCAGGAAGGCGCAGAGAAGCATCACCACCAGCAAGAAAGCTCCTAAAACCCTGGGGACAATAGGATCAGCCCCTGCGCCATTAAATACAGTTTGGTGGTTGTTTTTTTTTTTTGATGAGGGTAGCACACCAAATTATTTTGCAATTTCCACGTTTTGCTTTTAACACGTAGGCAACATCCGTAAATTTGATTCCATGAAAACCAAGCTCTTGGTCACACGAGAACGCCCGCTTCACTTCCTGAGATGTCTGCTTCTATTTAATGCATGGCTTGCTCCCCTCCGCTTAGCCTTTTAACAGGGGTATCAATAAATCCGCATCGAAGCAGCGCCCGGCACTTCATCCCAACCCGCCTCATTGTTAAGCAAAAAAAAAACCAAAATGAGGACTGGGAAATCAGACTTTGTGCTTTAAGTTCATCTGATGATAACGGGACTTTTCTCTCGCCTCTGGGGAGATTATTCGATGGCACGATCCGCAGTCTCAGCAGAAGCAAAAACCTGTTTGATACCTTATCTCTGTTTAGCTCCTGTTTTATTATACAATCACAGAATGGTTCAGGTTGGAAGAGATCATTGAGGACCATCCAGTGCCATCCCCTGCCCTGGGCAGGGACACCTCCCACCAGTGCTCCAAGCCCCGTCCAACCCGGCCTTGAACACCTCCAGGGATGGGGCAGACACAGCTTCTCGGGGCACCCTGCGCCAGGGGCTCACCACCCGCACAGTCAAGAAATTCTTCCCAATACCCCATCTAAATCTCTGCTCTTTCAGCGTAAAACCATTCCCCCTCGTCATATGGCTCCCCTCCTCAACAAAGAGTCCCTCTCCAGCTCTCCTGGAGCCCCTTTAGGGACTGAAAGGCCACAATAAGGTCTCTGCGGAGCCTTCTCTTCTCCAGGCTGAACCCCCCCTCTCCCAGCCTGTCCTCCCCGCAGAGGGGCTCAGCCCTCGCAGCATCTCCGGGCCCTCCTCTGGCCCCGCTCCAACAGCTCCGTGTCCTTCTGCTGTTGGGACCCCCCGAGCTGGAGGCAGCGCTCTGCCTCTTCCATGTGTAGCAGGGTCGGGTCTGGAGCAAGGCAGCAGCGATTTCAAGATATAAAATTTAGGGAATATTATTGACATCCCCTTTATTTAGAGTTACGCGCCATGTTTGTGTGCCTTTTGCAAAGCGCACTGAGGATTTCATGCCTTTGCTTAAATCTACCTTTCCCATTTTCCAGGTGTTTGCAGACCAACGGTCTGTGGGAATAGGGCAACCGTGTGCCTGAGCTGATGCGTGAATCGACTTCTCCCCATCTCCCATCGCTCATCACCTGCCGAAAACCAGTATTAATCCAGGCACGAAAACCTGTTTGCATCCGACCCATTCAACGCTGCCTGCGCCGGGGCCCAGCCTCAGCCCAGAAAATGATATAGAGATGTCGGTGGCTGCTTGTGCTGTAATAAAGAGAAAAATAATAAAAATGAACTTTCTCTCCAAATGCAGGGAAATACAAAGAACAGTTTGAATTTATCCGCTTGTATTTCTTAAGGTTTTACTAAACACCTCCTGGGGAGAGGGGGGAAGAAGGAAGAAAAGCAAAATCCCCAAAGCACAGGGGAAGGCAGCCACCCTGTAACTCCTCAAACGACCGCGCTCACCCGATTTCCCTGGGCTGCAGGTTTTACCTTCTTCACTTGCAAATAAGAAAACCAAACCGCCCTAATTTTGGCCATACTGTTTTAAAAAGAAAATAATGCAATAACTCCCCTGCTCAGTTCTTGTGGTTCACAGCTCCATTTTCAGTGTGATTTGAGAAAAAAAAAAAACCAAAACTGTTCAATAAGTGGGTTTTTCAGGCCTGCGCTGGACATTGCTTCTCGTTTAGTTAAAAAAATAAAGCCCAGGAACAGCCAGAAGAGGGAGACAGAGCCCGGCACTCGCACGCCGCTGCTCACCCACCTTTCCCTGCTTGGGCATCCAAATAAACGAAGCCAACCTCCGGCTTCCAAAACACCCGTATTAATAAAAAGCGCCACTAATAAACCCAGCGTTTCCTTCACCGAGCGGCGCTGCAGACACATTGCTCTTTTGAAAAATAGACTTTTTCTTTTTTTCCCCCTTTGCGTTTCGCTTTTGAGATGATTCCTCCTGCTCGATAGATGCGGCAACTATCGGTCCCCGACCTCCGCTCCCTCCTCTGACTTTGACTCACGGCTGCTGGGGGGAAGCTTTGCCATCGGTAGGTTATTGCTGAGTCTGCACCAGAGCTTTGCAGAGGGTTCCACTGGGTGGTTTTGGTGGGTTTTTTTGGATAAAAACACACTCGTATTTTTGCAATACATACTGCTTGAGGTTTCCCTCTGCCAGCCTGTTTCCCAACGAGGCTCAACTTACCGGTCCAGGGTTGGATGCAACACACACCGGCTATTTAATTCCTATATCCCGAGCGATGCAGGAGGGAACTGCCGCATCGATCACCAAATTGTGCTAAAAAAGAAATATTATAAAAGGTAATTGCTTACCTGGTCGTTAGATGTTGGTCTCCAGCAGAGGGGAGTTACCACCATCCCCAGGGGCAGCACATTGCCGCAATAAAGCCGTCTTTGTTTTAAAAAATCACCGCGTTCTCCTTTTCCCTGCACCGGGGATGAAAACTGAAGCTGCAGTTCACGGGGAAGAGCTGGAAACCTTCAAGAAATGGGTGTTTTCCCCCTGCCCAAGCCTTGCTCAAACATCCATCTTTCTCCATGAGGTGCAAGTCGGTGTCTCCCTTGGGGATTTGACTCCTGGAAAAGCCCTTCGGAAAGGCTCTGCAGAGCAGGCTGCTCCATTTTTTCCTTTAGCGATGTCTCTCTGGGGTCTGGGCACACCTAGGGTCTGGGCACATCTGGGAATCTACCACAAAGGCACTATTTTTCAGGAAATCGGGCTAAATATAGCTATAAAGATACCCCAAAGTGCAATACCGACGGTGCTACTTCCCTTCCCGATGGCCCGACCGGTGCGCGGGAAGTGGAAGCGACTTTGCAAAACGCAACAGGAGTCACATTTATTGTGTAAAAAAAAAAAAAACCTGCAAAAAAACCCCAAACCAATAAGGAGATGTACAAACACTTCAAAACGCCAAGGCAGTAAAACGGACCCCGGGGAGCTCATGTGCCCGCACAGTGCATTCCATTTTTTATAACTTTCCAGTGTTACTTTACAGTTTCCCCCAAAGCATCTCCTGAACCTGAGAAGATAAATGGCATTATTTCCACATTCAACATCTGCCGCCTCCCTAAGAGCTTGGCTCCAAGCTGCCTTTCAAGTCCTCCACCTTCTCACACTTTGCTGTGGCAGATGGCGCCTTCCTCCTCCTCCTCCTCGTCTTCCTCCTCCTCAGCATTGACAGGAATGTAGCCCCCTTCCTTGGGCAAGCACCAGCACCAGCCCGCGCCGCTCAGATCCACCGCCCCGAAGCTGAAATCCCGCATCTCCAGGATCCTGAAGTCAACACTGTCCAGCTTGGAGTAGATCTCGTTGAGCTTTTGCCAATAGAGCCAAGCCATCACCAGGCCAATCACCTGCAAAACATGAACATTAAAACCACAATAGTCATGCAAACCCTTCCTGAAGGTCTTCTCCTGCAAAGGGATGCCATTACCCTAACTTCCAAACCTGGCTGTGAGACAAGAGAGGACAAGCTCCAGTAAAATCTTCTGCCAAAGCAACAGGCTTGTCACTAAACTCATTAACGGCCATGTCCATCTCACACCTTCCTGCATCAGCCCTGACAGCGGGATGCGGATTAGTTGGACGTCACCGTGAGTGTTGCAAAGAGAGGAGGAACGACTGAGGGACCTGGGGGTGTTCAGCCTGGAGAAGAGGACGCTGAAGGGAGACCTCATCGCTCTCTACAACTATCTCGAAGGATGGTGTAGAGAGATGGGGGCTGACCTCTTATCCTTAGTGACAAGCGATAGGACAAGAGGAAATGGGTTCAAGTTATGCCAGGCGAGGTTTAGATTGGAGATTAGGAACAATTTTGTCACTGCAAGGGTTATCAACCATTGGAAGAGGCTGCCCAGGGAGGGGGTGGATTCACCATCCCTGGAGGTGGTTAAAAAAAGGGCAGACGTGGTACTTGGGGACATGATTTAGAAGTCGGTTTTGTCAGGTTGGGTTAATGGTTGGACGCGATGATCTTAAAGGTCCCTTCCAACCTCAGCGATTCTATGATCCTATGAGAGAGACAGAGGTCCAGGCTCTTGCTGAAATCAATCTATCGCTGGAAGCATGGTGCCACCCAGGTTATTTACCGTTTCCCTGCCAGCTGTCAGGGAATTAAAAAGTACGTCTTAAATCTTTAGGAAAACAGGCAAAAAAAAAAAAAAAAAAGGCATTTTCATCAGCACAAGATTTCAAGCACATTGCTTTGGTTTCACCTGACGTTTCCTTTGCGGTGCTACGTGGCGGTGGCTACAAACGTCGGGCAATGAGCCCTCACGAGGAGATATTTGCAGAGCAGACGCTGATGAGGGGCACGGTGGCAATCAGAGCATTTTCAGCACAAGCTGCATCTTTTGTACTAACCCTTTACCCGCTTTGACTACTGATCTGTAGAAATAAGGTTTATTCCCTATAAGCCCCAGATACTTTGGGGTCAGCACCGGGATACAATCGGCGCAGTATTCTAGGTATTTTCAACACACAAAACGGGATGGAAAAGGATGAGACCATCTCAAGCCTCAGGGTTTTTCCTCTCATTTTTGAGCCTGGTTAACTCGTTTTTTCTGCATAACCATTTCTTGCAACACAGATCAATAAATAACCCAGTTGCACCTGGACCATCCATCAGCTGGAACCTCCTGTACCATTGCGGCGCGTTGGTTTTGCAGCTGAAAAATGTTATTAATCATTTCTCTGGGTCCTAATCGATCCATTAAAAAGTCTGGAAAGCGGGAACATTAAGAGAAAGATAAACGGGGATAAGAGCAAAGGGTTGTAATGCATCTTAAATTAGGGACCATTTCATCCCGTAGGGGAAAGGGAAAAGCTTCTGCCCAGAGGAGACTGCAGAAAATGGAGGCAAAAACTCCACAGGGAAAAAACAAATCAGATAAGCGTCACCCAGCGAGCGGAAAGTAAACAGGCAAACACGAACGTCACCGGGGTTTATTAATTCTCCTTTCAGAGATGGAGAAATGCCCTGCCACCCGCACAAGCAGCTTCTGCCTTGCAGAGAACCTGCCTCAAAACAGCTCACTATTTATTTTGCCTCCCCAAATTCACCTGGTGGTGGATCCCTAGGGGATCCCTGGGATCATAGGATTGTTTAGGTTGAAAGGGACATTGAAGACCATCCAGTGTCACCCCCTGCCCTGGGCAGGGACACCTCCCACCAGCCCAGGTTGCTCCAGGCCCCGTCCAACCCGGCCTTGAACACCTCCAGGGATGGGGCAGACACAGCTTCTCGGGGCAGCCTGCGCCAGGGGCTCACCACCCTCACAGGCAACAATTTCTTTCTAATATCGCATCTAAATCTCCCCTCTTCCAGTTTGAAGCCATTCCCCCTCGTCCTGTCACTCCATGCCCTTGTAAAAAGTCCCTCCCCAGCTCTCCTGGAGCCCCTTTAGGCACTGGAAGGGGCTCTGAGGTCTCCGCGGAGCCTTCTCTTCTCCCAGCCTGTCCTCCCCGCAGAGGGGCTCAGCCCTCGCAGCATCTCCGGGCCCTCCTCTGGCTCCACTCCAACAGCTCCATGTCTTTCCTATGTTGAGGGCTCCTGAGCTGGACACAGCACTCCAGGTGGGGTGTCCCCAGAGCAGAGTAGAGGGGGAGAGCAGAGTAGATCATCAGCTCTTCCGTCAGCAAGTCAGGAGAAGTGGAAGACCACGTCCCTTGAGATGCTCTCCCAACATGGAGAGTCCTTCCCTGACGTCCTCACTTGGAGCTTGGGCCGTTCCCTCTTTCCTCATTGCACCCACCGATCCCTCAAAGAGCATCCTGCTTACTTCCACCTAATTACTGCTCATAGGATTAATCACCAAAAGAACAGATGAGGTGCCAGAGGCTGCTGCGTGGTTACTGCTAGCAGGGCTTTCCCGATTGAGGGAATTACAGAAGTGTTGGATTCGTGCCATTAGGGTTCTTTGCTGGGAAAGCCGACTGCAGATGCTGAAAGAAAAATTGAAGTCTGGAAACATCTCAGCATCTCCTTTTGTTATTCAAACCTCCCAAAATCAGGTTATCTTACAGGCCCAGTAAATTTTGTGTACATATCTGCGTAGCTCCCCACTACCCTCCAAATATTCCCTGCTGCGCTGAGTATTATATCTCCGTCTCAGCAGGCAATTCCTTCCCAAATACTCTACAAAATTGTTTCAGCCTGAGTGTGGAGACGGCATTCATCTCCAACTCAAACTGGGCGAGACGCATTCGCTCCTCAAGAACGTGTGCAGGACCAAAATTGGGCTGTGCAACCTTGCAGGTCACCTGGGATGGACCCTGCTTTGGGTGGCAAAGCAAAAATAACAAACCCAAAGACTTTGTCATGGAAACGCCAGCTGGGGTCCTGCTCTCCTATCCCATATCCATCCCCTCATTAGTCCCCAAAAGCTGCGGAAACCTCCAAGCAGGGATGCAGGAGGTCAAGGCTGGTTGGATGATGCTTGGAGATGGCTCCGTCTCTCCATGAACCGTAGGGAGAGCCCAGAGTAACCGCTCCCATGCGGATCCGGATAATAAGATTGTGCTAATCCACGTTCAACAGCAGAGCCTTTAAGGATTTAAAAAGTTTTAAAATGATATTTAAATGCATGTCAAGCTTTAGCATGATTTACTTCTATTAGCATGTCATCACCAGGCAGATTAAAATCCCACTGCTGAGGCAGTGAAAGGACCAAGCAAACAAAACCCTTTGAAATGACAAATTTTAAGGCAAGCACGTCATTTTTTCCTCCCTAAAACCAAACAGTAATTCAGACAAGATTTGTGTTGACAATAAATTGCATGCAAATGAATCCAGTGCTGCAAAACCAGCCGGGTTTGGGGACACCATCCCTCCTGCCGCCGGCGATGCCATGTCCCAGGTACCGCAGGACGCAGCGCCCTGGTGAAACGGGGGATTTCTTGAAGGGAATAAAATTACCCCAAGTCTTCAATCAGCCGCCTGCATCCCACAGCCTTCGCTCGCCTCTGAGTTATGAACCAACTTCCATTCCAGCTTGCCTCTAAATATCCTCTTTCACTTAATGAAAACAGAAAAAGCTGTCAGGAATATAGATGCATTCAATATCTCCGGCACCGAGGGCACCATGTTTTCCAGAAGTAAAGAGACTTCTAACGTGAGCGCTGATTTTATTGCATTGCAATAGGAAGGCAGGCGTTATTGCAGAGGAGCGTGTTAACAAAACGTATCAAATATGAGGCTCAAAAAAAAATTAAAAAGCTGCTTTTCTCCCCGACTTCCCCGCATCGTGATGGTAATCACCAGCAAGCAAGGGGAGTTACTGCTTGTGGGTCATTTAAAGTTGGAAAATTGCCTTTTTTTTTTTTCCTGGCTGGTGGTTCAGTGAAGTAGAGAAACCACCGCTGCCTCGGGAGGTCTCTGGTCTGCCGCTTTCGGAGCTTTTTGCTGGGGGATTTAAGCGCACAGGGTGTCCATAGGGGTATAAGATCATCGAGTAGCTGCTCTTACAGCATGCAAGAGGCAGTTGCGCACAAAAAATAAACCCAAAGCCCTTTGCGTATCGAGGGAATCGATAAAGCATGCAGACCCACCAGAAATTCACAACATGATTTTTTTTTTTATATCTATAATGTCTGTGTATATATATATATAATTTTTGCAATGATATTGCAATAGCAATATTTCAAAAAATATCTCAAAGAAATTGCGATATTCCAACATTGCAATTTGCCTTGATGATGCTATTGGTAATTTGGCAGCACCCAAAGCCGGGGACGCCTTTCTAAGGAAAAAACCACCCTGCAGATGACATTATTTGAGAATTACTGCATCGTTTCCTGACCGGACACTGCAGGAGGGAGCGTGCAAAGGCTTGCACGTGCATATCCTTCCCTTTGCACACCAGTGTTGCCCACCTCGCCCTCCGCTCCTCAGCCACCTGGAGCAGGAAATCAAGAAAGGAAACTGCGAAACCAACTTTGCATCGCCCTTAGAAGCAATGATAATCACGCAGGCACCTGAATTATTATATTTTAACCTGCTAAGCACACGACGTTATACCGGGAAGGAGATATTCTGTTGCTTTGTGGTTGTGTTTTTTTTTTTTTTTCTTTTTAAAGAAAAAGTTAAATATCTAAATGCCCAGCAAAATGGAATGGGGCACGAATGTCTGCTGCCATTTCCCACCTCTCCAGCTCCTCCCAGTAGCAGCTCGGTGGCCTGGATCTGATCCAAACTGGCATTTTGCAGCTGAAGACCTTGATGTCCATCTCTGGGCAGCACCTTGGGACTCCCCTGGAAAGGCACAGATGAAGTCTGCCCCAAATTAATCCAATTTTTAGGGTAAGGAACTCCTGCGTCTTCATTTTCACCCAGCCAAAGGGTGAGCGGGACGTCTGCTGGGAGCAAGGGCCAGCCATAAATTCTCCCATCCAACCCACCCAAGCAGCTACAGGGAATTTATTTCCATCAGAGAGGCGAAAAAAAAAAAAATAAGCTCTCCAAAGAACAAACCTTTAGGGATTTTGGCTCGGCCTCGCAGGGGCTGTACGATGCTCATGAACCACCTGGGAGGACGGGGAAATAAAACCCATTCGTCACTCGCAGCTTTTCATATCCTCCCACGCCGCTTAATCAAACCCCTCGTTTGTATTTCTCCTGTCCCTGGGAGAGGGACCTCCCTGCCCCAGCGGAACCACGCGGGGACACGCAGCCAGGCAAGGGCAGTCTGATGATTTTCGTGTTTTATGCTCCAATTATAAATGCTCGTTTAATCCCAGAAGGTTCCCATGGATGTCTGTGAGTCCCTGCTACTGGAAGACCCTCGAGTTTTCTCTGTGCAAACTAGCAAAAGTTCCAAAAGCAAATTAAAACCCCGTTATTTCGTTCCTGAACTTGCAATTATTTCTAGCCAGCTTAGAACAGTGACGCTAATTATAACGGGGTGCTGTATCCTCATTAAGCTATGGGTCTGCCTGGCTGAGCAAGGACACCATCCCGCTGCTGTTCCCAACCCATCGCTCCAGAAAATAAACAGTTATTGCCCCTGCCACGGCAAATGTCTCACTTCATCCACCGCTGTTACTCCAAGGCATGAAGAGTCATCTTTATATTACAGGAGATATCCACAAGAGATTAGAAATACATGGTCTGGTGGTTTCAGCACCTGTTCTCCACTATTTTTTTTGTGGTGGCAGCGAAGCATCCTGGTTCTGCAGCACGATCCATCTCAGATAAACCTGAATATTGCGCGTCTCGTGATCAACGCTTGCTCTCTCCTTCAAAGCTCAAGGTTTCCTTTCCCCCTTGGAGCTGACAGCAGCCACCAAAGACTTTTTTAAACCATTTCCAACAAGACAGCATCGGTCCTAATCACTGATTTCCTACCAACGTCACAAGACCAAAATTAGAGTAATATGGAAATTTGGGATACTTTAACACAACTAATGGTTATTCCTTCTCTTCCAGCACCTGAGGAAGGTAAATATATACAAGTATTTGAGGCTACGCTCTGATTTCTGTGGTTCTGGGGCAGCGCAGAGCCTTCTGCTAGACACAAGCCATGTATTTCTGTCTCCCACGCAGGTGCCATAAGTTTTATTATGAGGCTCTTTGGTGCTCAGCTCCATCCTCGCCAGGCCCCAGCTTTGCTCACCGTCTCGTCACGGCTTCGCTTGTTCTTTCTGATTAAACGGTTTTGCATTAAGAACAAGGCGGGTGGTACGGCCGAGGTCTAATTGCAATATCCTCCCCCATGGGGAATGCTCATTGATGGACGGCTCATCTCTTCCCACGTCTGGCAAAAGGAAGCACACTCGGAGTCAGGAACTTTTTTGGAAGCAAAGAAGGAAAGGGCTCAACTGCTCATTTTCACATTATTATACAATAAGGAAAAGGTCTGGAAAACCACAGCTGTTTTCCCTGGGTGTATGTATGCATGTGTGCGTGTGCAATGGGATCAGCAGCTCAAGTCGGGGTGGAAACGTTGCATTTTGAGCCCTTTGCGGAGCACTTGAAAGGAATTCAGCTCCTCCAGTGGCATTTTCCCAAGCAATCAAACATGCCAAGCTCAATTTGGCTTTTGCTTAACAAGGGCAAAAAAAAAAATCAAGGATGGAAAATGGCAACAAAACGATGCTCAAGAGCCCTTGCAGGGTGACAGCATGATGAACCGCATCCCGCTGTGTCACAGTCCCCACAAAACCAGCTCTGGCCATGGAGAAAATAATCCATCAGCCCAACGAGGGTCTTCTGCAACCAAAACTTTCTGCCAGAAAACCCTTTTCCATGCAAACCTCACCGGCTGCTGCGCAGGCGTGCGCCCGGCTCTGGAGGTCATTGCCCATTTGGGCGGCCGTAAAACTGGATCCCCCTAAACAGAAGAATTGAATTATTTCGAGCTTTCCCAGAGCTAATCAAGTAAAAGGCAAGCATTTATCTTTTATTGGCTTTTCCTTCCATAAATTGATATTTATATACCGGGCTCTCGTAGAGGTCATGGACTGCAGATGGAAAAATCCCTTTTATTCCCTTTTTCTACTACATTAAGCACGCGTCAGCCGCTTGAGAATACACCGCCTTCCATCCCCTGGAGCAACTAAGATATTAAAAAGCAAACAAAATACAAATTAATCTTGCAAAGAAAAAAGGGAACTTTGGCAATACAAAGCCCTTTACACGAGGAAACATTTAACATTACTGTCGCCAAGAGGCAAAGACACCAACCAGCAAAATGCCCGTTGCAAGCTAAATGCTGCATTTTTGAGGACTGAAATAACTGATCTTCTGGATTTATACTCTTACGGGGGGAACATCTACCTCTGCCCCTGACGCCCTATTATTCTGTAGCTGCTCCCAAAGCAGAGCTTTGGAGATTGATGAAATATCAAAGCGAAACCGAGGTAGCAACAATTTACTGTGAGTCGGCTGCACCGCAGAGTCGATAAATATTAAACCTTGGCAGTGATCTTTCAGGGATTTTTTTTTCTTCTTCTTTTTAATTGGACTTCTGCCACATTCTGCTTCTTTAGGATGGAGAAAAAAGGAATTGAAAAGAGCTTCTTTTTGTGCTCTTGTTTCTACCTTCTTACAGTGGCTAGGTCTTCACCTTGCTAAGGAGGATGAAATACCATCAGAAAACATTCCCTGCAAAGACACGGGAATGGAAAAGTTGGAGATGCTTTTCCTGAGGTCAATATAAAAGCAGCTGAAAGAGCACCTGGGCATGGCAAAGGGGAGAGAGAAACGCACGTGGTTATTTGGCTTTTTTTAACTACACATGCGCTTTATGCAGGCTCTATACTCCTTGGATAATCTTGCTAGAAGCCAGGAAGGTAGGGACGCAGCCAGTATAAAACCAATTTATGTGCTTTACTGTACCTGCTGAAAGATCTGGGTTGCTTCATAATTAAACGCAACTAGTACGAGGCCACAATGTGAATTTGCCATTGACTGCCAGCGACTAAATTAAAACGCCTTTTTGAGAGCGATACAAAATGCATCACAGTTTGGCCTCAGTCTGCAAGGAGAAGGGCAAGGAGATGGGATTGTTACTGGAGAATGAAACATGGGGGAAAAAAAAAAAAAGAAAGAGAATTAAAGGTACCCTGCAAAGGCAGAAACATAATTGAGTTGCTGCATTTATGCTTCGGTCTGAATGAAGTAAAACAAATGAACACAACCACTTTCCCCACTCCTCAAATGGGATTTTTTTTTTTTCCCCTATCGCTTGATGGCTTACTTAAAAAAGGCAGAGACATTCATGATTTAAGAGCGATCATAAAATGACAAACTCCCTCCTGCCTTGCACCGGCTGGTAGAGAGACTGGCTGCCACTCCGTGACGTACCCGGCCAGGATTTTTCCCTGTCTCCTCACCCATTCAGCACCCAACAGGATCCAGCAGATTTCCAGCTTTCCCTGAACCCAATTAGACAGACGCCCGCACGCATGAGAAAGCAAAGTCAGGCAACCCGCCCCGCACCCTCTGTCTCTTGCACAGATGTTTGGGGAAAAGCAGAGAAAACTTAAAAATTCAACAACTTCTTGCATGATGGAAAGCCAAAATTTGACAGTTTCCCCCATCTGAGCATGACAGAAAGACAACACCGAGAGCAATAATCACCCACTTGCCACTGGCACTCTACGTCAGCCAAAACTTTTCTTGTGCCCTTCTTTCTGCACGAGAAGAGCCCGTTGCTTACCCCAAAACCAAGCACAAATCTCGGGTGCTCAGATGATGAACATCAGCCAAGCTCTAATCCCTGACCTGTGAGCTCTTGAGATGCTCATCATCACAGATGAGGCTGAAGTTTGACGCTAAGGAAGAGCAATACCTTGAGGAAAATTGGGCAAAACCCAAAGCTGGACTCGGAACGTGGCTTATGGTCCCAACGTTCTTTCCGGCATCATGCAAGTTTTCCACCTAGGTGGTTTGCAGCTGCACAGAGAGGCATGTTGTCCTGCGTGGGACACAAAAAATACCCCAGGGCCAAAGACATTCACTCTTCCCAAAGTTCAAGGCACTGTCACCTCCCCACGTCAATGGTGCCAAACCCTTCCCCCTTGGATCGGCAATTCAAGGACAATATTCTCACCCCAGCTTTCTGCTGGCAGCTGGTGGGGATGAAGCTGTTTCTGGGCTGACAGCTCCTGGCAACACAGATGGCCGTTTATAACTTAATTCCCTCCAAAACTTGACAGAATCAAATCCGATTTATATTTAAAACCTGGAAATCGTGAGCAGATGGGAAGAATGAGGTTCTTCATCTGAAGAGCATTTAACGGCACGCCAGAAAAATCATAACGCTTGCTCAAAAAGCACTTGATATTCATCAAGGCTCAGCAATCCTTGTTGCCATCTCTGGTTTTTCTCCCCATCCTTCCCAGTTAAGAGCATCATGTTGGCATGTTAATGGGTAACGCAACAGGCAGCTCCTGTAATGGGCTCTCGACATCCTGCGAGGCAGATGGAAGCGGTCGCCTCTATTACGGCACTTTCTCACCCCATTTCTGTGCCCGATACATTTCCTGGGGGTAGCACAGCAGAAGTCCATTGCTCATCTGCATGCTTTGAAGAAAGCACTTCAGAAATGCGGAGCATCACAGCTAGGATTGGGCACAGACCGCTCCCCCATCTCGCTTTTTCATTTGGATCATTTGAGAGCTCAAGAGGAAAGTTCATCCTTTGAAAAATTAGCTCAATGCACCACATATTTCCCCAACAGTTTCTGCTTTATTCCACCACTATTCTACCTTTCACTGCAAGTGGAAACACATAAGAAAAAAGAAACTCGTTTCATTCCCATTTAGATAAAACCCCATATCTGGAAAGCATCACCAAATACCGCCAGCGGTAAATCCAACATCACGTTCCAATGAGATAAAAAGAAAGCTTTTGCCTGTGAGCCTCGAAAGGAATCCAAAAAAAGGATCAAATCAACACTAAATCACCAAAGTTTTGTCAAAAATAATTCCGGAAAGATCTAAGAGAGATGTTCACCTCCTTGCTAGCACAGTGCCAACAGTGTTACAAAGGGATAGCCCCAGCTGCAACCCAAAATTTCTCTCCATGTTGAGCATCTGTGATGAAGAGCTTAATTACCTGTGCTGGAAAGTTGCTTGGATCCTTAGGCATCATTAATGGGAAACAGATTTCACTAGGCATGGCAAACCCTGCTAAATTTACGATTATGGTTTATTTTGGTTAATATTTATGCTTTATTTAAAGAGAGCTGTAAAAACAGATATAAAAGGATTTGCTGTGCTAACACAGGCATGCCTCGTTTTTAGATGCTATTACTTCATCAATAATTAGATTTCAGGAGTGTGTTTCGAGGCAGCCAGCACCGCAGTCATAAACTGTTAATTTTGCTAAGGATGCTCTAGAAAGTGCTGTGACTTCTCCCATCCAAGATACGGATCTCAGAGGTAAACGGAGGAGGGAAAAAAAAAAGCCAAACTAAAAATTAATTCTTTTCCTCCTCCAGCACGGTGAAAGAAGCTGAGAGGACACCGACCCGATCTGCCACGTACCTGTGGAAGCAGCAGGGAGCAAACGATGCCCAAAGTGGCCTCGAAGTTGTCTTTGAGCCAGAGGCCGACGGCGTGGATGCAGCCTCGCACGTGGATGACGTTGAGCAGCTCCAGACGCTGGAACCAGAGCAGAGAGAAGTATGGAATCATAGAATTGTTGAGGTTGGAAGGCACCTTGAAGATCATCGAGTCCAACCATCAATGTAACACTGCCAAACCCACCGCTAAACCACGTCCCTCAGCACCACGTCTGTCCGTCTTTTAAATACCTCCAGGGATGGCGACTCCACCACTGCCCTGGGCAGCCTGTGCCAGTGCTTGACAACCCTTTCAGTGAAGAGCGAAGAACTTTTTCCTAATATCCATCCTAAACCTCCCCTGGCGCAACTTGAGGCCATTTCCCCTTATCCGATTGCCTGTTCCTTGGGAGCAGAGACCGACCCCCCCCTCGCTACACCCTCCCTTCAGGGACTCATAGAGAGTGAGAAGGTCTCCCCTCAGCCTCCTCTTCTCCAGGCTGAACACCCCCAGGTCCCTCAGCCGCTCCTCATCAGGTGTGTGCTCCAGACCCCTCACAGCTCTGTTGCCCTTCTCTGGACGCGCTCCGGCACCTCAATGTCCCTCTTGTGGTGAGGGGCCCAAAACTGAACACAGCGCCCAAGGTGGGGCCTCACCAGTGCCCAGTAGAGGGGGACGATCACTGCCCCAGTCCCGCTGGCCACACTGTTCCTGATACAGGCCAGGATGCTGTTGGCCTTCTTGGCCACCTGGGCACGCTGCTGGCTCATATTCAGCTGGCTGTCCACCAACGCCCCCAGGGCCTTTTCTGCCGGGCAGCTTTCCAGCCACTCTGCCCCAAGCCTGTAGCGCCCATGGGGTTGGTGTGACCCAAGCGCAGGACCTGGCACTTGGCCTTATTGAACCTCACACCATTGGCCTCGGCCCATCGATCCAGCCTGTCCAGAGCCCTCTGTAGGGCCATGCTACCCTCCAGCAGATCAACACGCCTGCCTAACCTAGTGTTGTCTGCATCACGGTTTTCATTGAGATGTTGAGTTTGGGGAGAGATGTTATTTCTCACGTTTGCTCCTTCTTTCAAGCCAAAGAAGTGTTGCATGAGAAGTGTTTGGGAATTTATTTCTTGAATTGGACTTTTCCCTGGGTTTTCTTGCCAAAAAACCGTCCCTGGGAGCTACGGACCATATGCACGGAGATACTGCAGCTCTCTGCGGCGATACAGCCCTGCGGTTGTCCCTGAAGGCCTCCAAATCAGCTTCTCTCCAACCACCAAGCCTTAAAATACAACTTGGGACCAGCATTTTCCAGGGCTGATCCAGAAAGGCCACGCCAAAGCCTACAGGGACTACCCAAACGTGTCACAAGCCTGCCCATGCTCTGCGAGCCTGAGCGACACCCTGGGATGCCAGGGAAAAGCGATAAAAAATAATTTATACACAGCTGCAGTAACACTACATCCTTGGTGGGGATGAGCTTACCTGCAGATAACTGGTTTGGTTTAGGGGGTTTGGGGAAGGAGAAGCAAATCTTGTACGTACAAAGAAAAAGCCGACGTTACCTCTTTATCGAGTGTCCTGTATCCACAGAGGGTGTTAATGACTTCTCCAGGAACCTGCAAACAGAGAATTGGTGAACAGACTTAGCTCGAGGGAAGCTAAAGGGGAAATACAAGAAATAAGAATAAAAAATAAGAAGCAGAAGAGCTCACCCAGTTGCTTCGACCACTCAGCGTAGCACAAGGCAGCTACCCTCAAACCTCGCTTTGCAACCGTGGGCTCCTTTTTGCCCAAGTGCAATGCTGAAACCATGCACGTCGGCAATAAGTTGTTGGGTTTTTGAACTATTTTTTTTCAGCTACTTTTCTCTCTGGTTTCTGCTGTTTTGGAGGATGTTCAGGTCCCCCCAATGCTTTTCCAGTGGTTTGAGCTGGGACCACCTCCACGTCACGCGAGCATTTAGCAAAGCATCTCTTTCAAAACGTTCCCTTGATTTTCTCCTTGTTTAATTCTGGCCACCATCAGTCATGTCTCTCCTTCATAATAAAGGGAATTTCACAGGGATTAAATGTATTGGGCTCTCCAGAAATCAAGCAGGAATTTCCCCAAAGTCTCCCAGCACTTTGGGGAGAAACGTAAGGATTTCAGGCATCCCCAAAGCTTAAATCTTTGTTGGCCAACAGAAACATTTTAAGAGCTACACCTAATGAGAGAAATCGCAGCCAAAAGCTGCTGTTCAGGACCTTTATGAAATAAAATCAAACCTAATTCCTCTGCTTCTGTCAGGATGAAAAGCAGTATGTTTTGGGTTACAAAACTGATTCTGGCTCATCCCAAAAAAAGCAAAGCCGGAGAGTAGCTCCGGCACGTCCTGAGCTAGTTGGGTACTTTGCACCTCTGGGGATTGATCTTCTGATGGTTTTTTTTTCAGCTTGTTTCACGGATCAAACAGCAGCTTCCATAACACCATATATTTCTAAAGGGCCCTTGTGCCCATAAAATAATAACGTGCTGAAATTATTACGCTTTCAGAAAGATGGCTTTGACAACCAGTAAAAGCTCCTGGACAACAAAATAAAAACATCCCACGCTTCGGAGGCACAGAGATGAAAAGGGAGAAATGTGCACATTTAGGTGTAAATTATGCTTTCCTGCAAGACGAGGCATAAAAGAAATGTGCACCTCTGGACAGACTCCGGCCATAAAGCTGCAGCTTGTTCCTCCTGTAATTGGCAGGGAAATTATTCCAGCGCTACCTTACCAAGAGCTTCTGTACCTACCACATTACTCACAGCCCTATCAAAAATCCCACCTCTCACCGCTTCAAGACTCTATTTACAAACTGGGCATAGTTAAGGAGACTAATTAGTCCCTGTGCATATGAAAGACTTGCAGGGAAATCTGGAGATGAGCAGCAAAGCACCCATCAGCATCGCCAAGAGAGAGCTCATCCAGGGTTGGGACCACAAAATGGGAAGGCTTCAGCGTAAGGGGAATTTGCAATGCTCTTGAGGTAAATTCTGTCACCTATAGTGGTATAAAGGAACCTGTACATGACGAAGGATTCACCTATTTGGTCGACATTGAAAAAATAAACTGCTTTTCTTGACTGCTTTCAGTTGGCCTTGCTTTTCAGACTCACTTTCATGGACATCATAGGACTCTGGCTGGTGAACCATCATTGCTTTCTATTGGGTTCATCGTTTGACCGCGTCTGGCTATGGCACAAATTCATCACCGCTTTTCTTCCTTCTTGCGCTAAATAACCGAGGGTTTCTCAATCGCCTCCAGTCCTGCCCCTCTGTTTGAGTAATTCCCTCAACACCTTGTATTTGGGAGAAGCGTGGAAGATAGAAAAGTGAGGTTTTAGCCTCAATCGACTTTTGTCAAGGTCTTGAATGGAAAAGGTGGTCAGCGCTGAATTGAAATTTCTAAGATAAAACCAGGCAGAAACCTTTCTTCTTCCAGAATGCATTTTGATGCCTTCAGGGATCACAAAAGATCAACACACACAGACGCTTAAAACCCACCAAGGGCAGAAGACTGCAATCCTTGCACTTTTTATTTAACCAACTGCTTTTCTCCCCAAAATCAGTGCCAAATGTCAGTGGTGACACTTTGCAAGGGGTTTGGAGACACTGCGCTTGGCAGAGACACAGCTATGCTGCAGCTTCCCTGGAGAAGGCACAAGGGCCTTGGAAAACCACTTAGAAAAGCACTCAGAGACTAGGATCCAGTCTCACACCCTCAAGTAGGTGCATATTTGCCCATTCCTTCTTCCTGGGAAGATTTTGAGGTCTACGACCTCAGAGATGAGACTCTTCAAAATTTAGAGGATGTCTACTCTCATTCATGCAATTCAGCCTGCCCTGGAAGATGCCCCAGGGAATGCAACACAAAACTTTTGGAGGGTCTTGTAATAGACAAAAATCCTTTCTTGAAAAACAGGATGGTTTTACGGCTGTATTTAATGACAAGTTGAAAGCATATTGCCACCAACCTCCTAATCCACGTTTCCCACTCCTTCCTTCAGACAAGCTCGCTCCTATCAGAATCTTTTCTTCTTTCTGCAATATTACATTTCCAAATGATGTCTTCTGGTACCTCTCTACTTAAATCTCAAAGATCCTCTATGACAAAAGGATGCTTCGCTCTCCATCTTTCATTCATGAAGGCACAAATAGAGAAGGACACAAGAAGAGAAGGGTTTCTTGCCCTAAAAACTGATGGATTTATAACTGGTTGATAAAAAGGTTATTCACAGCAGAGAGAGCATCATGTTCATCTCTACCCAACGCAGAAGAATTCATACACATGCCTGGGTGGTCCCTGGTTGTCCCTCCAGCTGCAGGGCCAACGCAAGATCTTTTCTTCAGCCCTCAAGTAACATATTTTGGTGGAAAGGGTTTTCAGCGGGGCTTGCATGTCACTAAGACCGAACCAGATATGTCCAGAGTATCACACAAAGGTACCTTCTTCCTCTCGAGGGGCAGAAATGCTTCTCCCACCTTCTCACCCCTCAAGGAAAACCCCCTATGACAATATCGCAACTTCAGCAAATAGCTACGAATAGACCTGCTGGAACTTGCAGTAAATACAATTACGGAGGGATTCACTCTGTTGTTTAAACGAAATATTTATTAGTCTGTTTTATGTCGCAGACAGCAGAAATCTCCCAAGGGAGCTGGCTCTCTCAATCCATTTCATGTACTATTGATACCGCGTCAGGCTGTTTTCTTAACCAACAGTGCTCTACAGTGCCAAAAATCAAACCTCTGAAGAATGACGCTACATCTATCTACCTGGTTACTCTTCTCCCCAAGAACGGATTTCATTCCTCATGGAGACTGAGATGCATTTGGTGAGCTCTCGCTTCCCATAAAACCGCTCTGTCAGAGCCACATTCATCGGCTTTAATTCTTGAAAAAACTATAGAGAGGATTTACTGTGGACTTTCCCTCCCAGGGGCTGGCTGCTCCAGTCCTTCACTACAGCATCCTCCAGACCCAGCTCATCGCAATGGGAAGCCAAAAAGTTGCCTTATTTCTTACCCTGCTACATTAATCAGCTGTGATTTCTTATATCTCTAATACTGCCTGCTGCGCTGAGGTCCTTTGTTTGCCAAATTGTCACCCAAAACTGTGGGGAGCGTAAAAATTCTGAGAAATGCACTTGACTCTCTCCGACACATCCTCACTCGCAACACAAAAGGGCAACACATGAATTTCTAATTCCATCTTCACAAGCTTTAAGATTCTTAATCAACGCCCTGATTAGAGATTACAATTATTTTTGCAGCTGATTTGCATGTCAGACTTCCACTGATAATTAAGACACCTCAGATTTTCCCCTTTTTCCATTAAAAATCCAACAACAATACCAGACGGGTGATATATTTTCCGTGTGCAACGCCGATACTCCTGATACTCTGAACCCCAAGGAGGTTTTGCTATCGGGATTAGGCTTAGCAAATCTTTTTTAGCAGCGTTTATAGCATTTCTGGCCACAGCAACCAGGGCTATTTGTACTTTTTTTTCCCCTGCCTTGGCCCAGCTCCTGGCATTTTATCCACAGCATGCGTTAGATTGATTGCAACGAGGCAGACGGTCGTATTAAACAAGACGGTGTTGGAGCACTTAGCTTAGTCTCAGCTGAAAAGCACTGCTTGCGGGGTGTGCATCTTGATTTTGCAGCTCCGAAAACCAGAACAGGAGATGCTAACAGCTCTGCAAATCCACTCCGCCCTCTCTCCATCACCCTTCGACCCAACTCGCAGCGTATTGGAAGCGCAGCCTTGTAAGGGCAGTTGTTCACGAGACCTTTTCTTTTATTCCATTGCACAAGGGGGGCTCTTTAGCCAAATACTTCTCCCGGCCTTAATTTCAACAAAACCACAGAATCCCAGACTGGTGAGGGTTGGCAGGGCCCTCTGGAGCTGCCCCAGTCCCACCCCCTGCCACAGCAGGGGCACCTCCAGCAGTGGCACAGGACGGCGTCCAGGCGGGTTTGGGATGGCTCCAGAGTGGGAGACTCCCCCCCTCTCTGGGCAGCTGTGCCACTGCTCTGCCACCCGCACAGGGAAGAAGTCCCTCCTCAGGTTGAGATGGAACTGCCTATGGTCAGGTTTGTGCCCGTTCCCTCTTGTCCTGTCCCTGGGCACCGCTGGAAAAAGACTGTTCCCATTCCCCAGCACCCTCCCTTTGAGGATTTATAAGCGTTGATAAGATCCCCCCTCAGTCTTCTCTTCTCCAGACTAAAAAGACCCACGGCCCTCAGCCTTTCCTCATAAGGAAGACGCTCCAATGCCCCCATCATCTCTGTAGCCCTTTGCTGGACCCTCTCCAGCAGTTCCCTGTCCTTCCTGACCCGGGGAGCCCAGAACTGCACACAGTGCTCCGGCTGCGGCCTCCCCAGGGCAGAGCAGAGGGGGAGGATGCCCTCCCTCGCCCTGCTGGCCACACTCTGCTGGGTGCCCCCCAGGGTGCCATTGGCCTTCTTGGCCACCAGGGCACATTGCTGGCTCATGGTCACCCTGTTGGCCCCCAGGACTCCCAGGTCCCTTTCCACAGAGCTGCTCTCCAGGAGGTCACCCCCAACCTGTACTGATGCATGGGGTTATTCCTCCCCAGATGCAGTACCCCACACTGCCTTTGTTGAACTTTATCAGGTTTTTCTTTGCCCAACTCTCCAGCCTGTCCAGGTCACGCTGTATGGCGGCACAGCCTTCCGGCGTGTCAGCCACCCCTCCCAGTTTTGTGTCATCAGCGAACTTGCTGACGGTACACTCTATCCCTTCATCCAGGTCATTGCTGAATATATATATATATATATATATATATAAAACCCTCAAAATCCTCCTCGTTAGGAGCAGACACCAGCAAAAATGCCCATATACCACCAATCTCCGCGGTGGCCCGGCTGAGAAATGTGTCCTCTTGGACAGGAGCGCAAAGGACAACAGCTCACTTGGATCCATGCTGGGATGCAGCCAAGTCCTTTTAAGATGCTGCCATTTCTTTGCAAAACAATCCTCCAAAACTATTTCATATCACATATTAGGTTGAAAAACAGGAACTCGGCATTCCTAACAACTCCTCGGTGGGATACAAAGGCAATTAATAGCCCAGTGCTTTGGTATTTATTTTATGTTAAAAATACAGTGTAGCCTGCATATATATTTTTTAGTTTCTTTAGTGTCTCACGCTGATGCTGTCTCAAACCGCTTTGCAAGAAGGCAATGCAGTTTATAAGAAACGTTATAGCACAGAAATATGCAGTAATAACGAGCTGGAAGAGGGTGTTTTGCTGAAATATTGAGTGAAATAAAGGCACTTCCCGTGCCTTGGCCACCTCACCTTCCGGATACAGCATGTGTAGGGCACTCCACACGCCAGTGCCCCGCTGCCGTTGCAGGAGTGGTACTGGTTAACCTCCCAGTCTCGGTACTCATCGCCACCGCAGCAAGAAAACTGCAAAAAGAAGAAAAGGAGAGGATGAAAGGCGCAGCTGAAGGAACCTCGACATCTCCAGCCCACCACCGCATCCACCCCCCAGCCTTGCCCTGCATCTCCGACGCGGCTTTGCAACATCAGCATCGAGAGCCCCGATTATTTTCTGCTTTCCAGAACCCCAACTAAGAAGGGGAAGACACCGTGTGAAAAAAGAAAAGTGGGTGTTTAGCCCCACTTAGCCCCATTTGAGAGGCGTGCGGCAGTTATAGATGCGTACACATGTGTATTGGAGGCATCCTTGCTTCCACGAGCCCAGGAAAGATCAGGCTCATTCATGCTTCACTGATTTAATTACAGGTGACTAATCCATCCTATTCCCGGGGCGCGCAGGAAAGATGGCTCTTTCAGAGCCTTGAATGAATGCATTTCTTGGCTCTTGAAGGCAGCTCGGCTAGTTGGTGCCATTCGACAAAATGCTAATGAGGCTCCGCAGTCTAACAGGGATTTCTCTTCCTGTCAAGTTAAATTAGAGATCAAATGCTGCAGCTACAAAGGAAAAAAAAAGTGTCTTTTTTCTTCTGTTCACACAATGAAAAAAAGAAAAAAAAAAAAAGAGTTTAATGAAAGTCATTTTCTGTTCTCCGCAGAATAAAAGTGGGCTTATTATATATCAAGTCATCCCTCCTCTTGATAAACAAGCCTGAATCTTTACATTACGCCCCCCGAAAGAAAAGCCTGAAGTAGGCAGGAGAGGTGTGTGTGCTTAATAAGATGGAAAAAAACTAGGTTTTCCCCATTTCTTTAAGCACCACATTCTTCAAGGAGCAGTTTTCGGGAGAAGTTTAATCCTGTGAGCATCTGCTCCCCCTCTCCAGCTGATGGGGTGCTGGCAATACTTGGCCAACGGGAGTAGGAAAAGCCACCAGCTCTTGGGGTCCTCCTGGCCTCCTCCTGTCCCAAAATGGCCAGATATTGCCAGGAGCAGCCAACCCACAGATTTACAACTATTTTCTAACTTCCTGCCTTTAATTCCTCTATTGCTTTTAATCCTACCTGTATCAGCAAGGGGGACTGCCTTGCAAAAGTTGCTTAGAAAGAGGGGGAGAAAAAGGGATATTGGCTATTGCTATCGATTTGATATCCCCATGCTGCAAAGCAGGTTTTTTTTTCCATTTGCTTTTACAACCACGCAAAAAATGGTACCAAATCCTTATAAAAGGATTACTAACTGCCAGGAAGCCTCACCGGGGTGTTTTTTTTCCTCTGCAAAGAGAGGTTTAGCCCAAACTACTGTCGTGCCTGGATTTATTTCTCGCAACCCGAGACAGACTTTGGTGTGGGTTTTGCTTTCATGCAGGCTCCCGGAGCTCAGAGAAGCATAACAAGCAAGAAAAAAACCCGACGAGAGCCCATGGAAAGAACCTCGTGGGTCGCATCTGAGGAGCGCTCCGTGTCGAGGACCGCCACCGCCACCCGCGAGATACGGGCTCATTACGGCTAAAACCATCGCCCTGGAAGCAACGCGCTTGGAACGAGCCACGCTGGTGAAAGCTGCCTTTAATCTTCCCTGAGAAGAAAGGAGGAGGTTTGCAAGTACAACACCCTCATCCCTCCAAGCCTTACTTTGAGTTTGGAGCCACGTGGGTTTGGGCAAGAACCACAGCCCCGGCAGCTCTTTGAAATTCAAATCCTGCGCTCAGCAAAGCGGTTTGAACTCTCCTCTTCTACCTGTGCTCAGCAAACCATTAAAAAAAGATAAAGCGAGAAGTGGCAGACTAGCTGCAGTTACTGACTTGGGGCAAACCTGGGCTTTTGAGTCATCGTTGTCTCGCGCTTCGCGTCCCAGGGCTGCGAAGGGCAGTAGGTTCAGCAAAAAATGAGTGATAAAACCATCTAAGTATTATTTTCTTTAGGGCAATTTATTTCCATATCTACTTGCTCCCAGGCAGCCAGACCGAGTAGGTGTCGACAAGTAAAACCACATTATTTGCACCATCATCCTAGTAATGTAAAATATTAACGTCTGGCACTTTGGGCCGTAATGACTTGTTATTTTTACTGCATGATACTGGTTTAAACATGTGAAGGCAGTCGGCTCTAGCTTAAAGCATCACCGGAGAGAGGGTTTAAGCAAAATTCAAATCCTAAGGGGCGCGGTTGGGTTTTGCCTGCCCTAAATAAGCTGTATGCCAGCTAACTTATGCACAGACAGGGTTTTTAACAAGGAAAATGTCAAGAATAACCACTAAATGATGATACCAGGCTGCTCTGAGCTTGTGTTTTATCCAAAAAGCAGGCCTGGGTGGAATCCCTCCTTCCAGTTTTCATCCTCTGAAAGTGAACCAGGCTGCTCAAGTTCAGTAAAACCAATTTCCCTCCTCTGAAAAGTGTTTATTCCTCTGCATCGCTTCTCCCCGGTCCTACCCTCAGGACGAAGCAACTCTGCATTTCAACCGCTGACATTGCCACTGTTTCTGGTTTGGAAATCGTACGCTAATATAAAAGCTCAGAGCAATGAGCTGTATATGTTCTTGCAAAGCTCCTTCTCTCGCTACGAGATAAAACGTGCAGAAGTTAATGACTTATCAGCAACGCTGTAAGCTGCCCCAACTTCTCATAGCACAGAGAGAGACTTTGAGATTAAGTTATCCCCCTGAAAACTTTTAATAAAGAGTTAAGTGAAGAAGTAGACGGGAAAAACGTAAAAATGGGGTGAGATTATATGATAAATGCCCGATCCTCGCTTGTTTGGAGACACAGAAACCTTCCCGCAAATACATCTGCTTCGTCTGGAGATTTGTGGTCTATCCTCCCTGCCAAGGCTCATTGAGGACGGCTCCGACATGGACTTTCTGACTGCTCCGTTTATCATTCCTGCAGAGTGATCTGAACTACAGCATCCTCTTAGAGAGGTTGGAATACAACTTGAAAAAGATTCAGATCTTTCTCAAAATCAGTCGTCTCTTGAGACCTTCAGAGGGCTTCCAGTCTTAATGCGCTCGGCTCGGTAACGATGACTCCAAGAGTCAAAAGCAGGTATTTAAGCCAAGAGCGTGGAGGGCACCACCGGCCTTAAATTCCAGCTACATCAAAGAAGAAGGAGCTTTGCAGTCTCCTTTTCTTCAAAGCGAGAGAGAAGATTCACGTATTTATGATGCTTCAACCCCTAATGAAAGGAGGGAAATCAGGCCGAGGTGAGAACATTCAAAGTTCATCTAAAAGCAGCTTTGCCGTCAAAGCCTGGCTCTGCTCCCCAAAACCAACCCAGGAGACGCGACATCGTTGCGATTTCTCTCCTAAATCTCAATTTGGGCATTTTTTGCCACTGTTTTCTTTTCATTCACCAAATGCTTCAAGCCAAATGCTTCCCTCCTGCAATAACACAAGTAACGGGTAAATCAAATATCCTGACTCAAAACATGAGCCCAAATCCCCAGGAATGGCTTCTCGCTGGTGCTGGAAAACCAAACGATACATTAGAGCCAACCAAGCTTCTCCAGATCGGTCACACGCTTAACGGCGTGGATAATAACTTCAAATCCTGACTTTAACTTGGCTTTTCAATGCACTCGGGGGAGACGCAACGCTCCTTTGCTGAAGCGTGGCTACCTTGGGTTTCGAGAGACAAAAGGGAAACACATCGAGCCAATGGCAGGAGTTAGGAAGGCGTTTTAATTTAATACTTAATTTAATATTTAGTAACGTCCTGGTTTGAGGTACCAAACCATAAGTACCTCAAACAAACTACGCAGCGCATAAATCACAAGGCAAGAGCAGCAGCGTATCATACGTTTGGCTAAAAATAAAAATAAGAGTTGCAAGGATGGTTTTATCGACCTGCAGGTTGGCTTGAGGATAGGGGATGGATCCCGCCAACTCCTGGCAGGCTCTGAGCATTAGATACGAGACAGAATATGCAACCACACACCTTAAAAAAAATTAAAGCAGACTATGCCAAGTGCCAATATTGGACTGGACATAGCTCTCACCAGTCCCAGGAGCAGCTTGCCCCCAGTGCTGCCCATGGGGAGGCTGGAGCTCTCCTCTCCTTCCAGCTATGGCACGGAAACACCTTATCTGCAGGTTTCCCATTGAGTCAAGGACTTGACCAGCTGCTGATGACACCTTGAGTAAATAAGCTTACCTAAGGCGGCCTGTCTAAGGGTTGTTGCAGACCTGAAGCTGCTTTAGCACATATTATTTTATTCCTCCATCTCTCTCTATGGAGGTTGGGGTAGCTATCAAAGAGCTTTCAGGCGTTAGGCACCGGTTTCCCGTCAAGATTGGGAAATATAAATATCCTGGTATGGTCCACACCGCGGTGTGGAGCAGAAGATGCTCTTTGCAGGCAACACAGACGGCAGAATAACTCACCGAAAAAAACACCCCGCGGGGTGAGCTTGGAGAGCAGCACAATGCAAAACTGTGCAAAAAGAGCAGCAGAACCAAAAAAAAGATCAAGGTATTCAAGGTAGATCAAGCAAGGCACACTAGGGATGGAAATAAGTTCTAAAAATACAGGGAAAACTAATGCTTCTGCTTCAATGAGGTGCAGAGTTAACCACTCCTTGAAAAACTTTGCAACCAGACCTCCCCGATGACACCCCCCTGCTCCAAAACCGAACCTTTTCTTGTACAAAATCCAAGATGTTCTTGAAGTCAAGGTCATCGTAATAGTGTCTGATGCCCTCTTGGATGTTGGAGTGGAAAACAGAATTCATCTGGGGAGGGAAAAAACCAGACAGAAACACGGCTCACACGTGGGAAAGACACCAGGAAAATACTGCAAAATGTGAAAATTTTTTCATAGCGAGCGTTGCCAGCTGTTACCGGAGTAAGAATTTAACCCACATGCTGGCACAAGCCTATTTCTTAGGGTAAAACTCATCATTTTTGAGCTCTGAGGGTTAGCAGCACCCCATAGCACCTCCCCGTTTCCTGCACATCCAAGCAGACCCGTGCACATTTACCCACATGATTTTTCCCTATATGCTACATATTAAATTTAACGATTAGGGTGACTTCTTCGAAAGCCCCCTCAAGCTCTCCAATCCCATCGACTAATGGGATTTTAATGACTGGCGGGGAGGGTTTCTGCTGCGTTAGGAGGGGCTGGAGGAGGTGAAATGGGCTGTGGCAGCCAACACTGACGGCTGCACGGTGATTTATCCATGGGATGAGCTCCGCGCGGGAGCAGAGACCTCATCAGAGCCCTCAATCACTCCTAATCCCAACAAATCATCCAGCAATTCAATCGTGCCCTGAAAGGGAACGGTGCAGCCGGGCTGGGGGTCTCCCTGCTGCTCCTTCAGCCGTATCTCCGAGGACACTTCGACACATCAGGCACTTCACATTAAACACTAATTTAATCGAAAATGTGTTTTACAGATGCCTGAGAAGCTTATTAGTGAGCTGGGAGTGGAGGCTTGAAATGTCCTATGCGAAGCCCGGCGCAGGTTTGTCGTTTGACTCCTGACAAACCGCCAAGCAGAAATATTAATGAAGGAAAAAGGAACTTTTTTCTGAGTTAGAAGCAGGAGGAAGGGGGGGATTGAGGGGGGGGGGGAGAAAACATTGTTTTTCATAATTCACTCTGACATGAAAATTAGAGGTTGGGCAAACTGGGAACGTGGAGAAGAACGTGGGAAAAAAAAGAGAAATGAAGGCACGTCAGAGCGGCAAACAAAGCCTGCCGACAGCGAGGGATCAGGCAAGGGGATGTGAAAAAAACCTTTAAGAAATTGCTCGTGTGGAAGGTTCCGAAAATGTTAACTCCCGGCTTGCCCGCCACTAAGACCAACACAACGTGCAACACACAAGTTTTACCGTTTTCTGCTCGTTTTCCCCCAGGCAGGCTCACCCCATGATCCTATCGCCCTCTGAGAAGATGACAGCCCGGAGGCAGCCTCTGTAATTAAATCTTGATTTTAAGGTGGGAGATAAATGTCGCAGGGTTAAATCATTAAGTTCTGGTTATGAGACCTCTCCACTCCCTTCCCTTCCAGGACGACAAACCCGTTATCTCCCATAATCTCCAAAACCCCATTTGCATATCAACGGAGCCCATTTCAACGCTCAGTAGCTTCGAGGCCACTAAATTCGTTCCTCGTCCCTGCTTATTTAATACAAAATCCAATTAAATATGTTTTTAACAAGTTTAATAAACAGCCATTGTTCCAAATGCAGATTTGTGCCTCCGAACAATTTTAGGTCAAGTGGATTCATCGCTTGTCGGATCTCCCTTTTCTCTCTCCCTCATTGTTTGATTTTTAATTAGGTTTTGATATTGTCTGTTAAATTTAAATTAAGTGAAAATTTAGGCACTAATTGTTTCTTCTCAATCCTGGAGTTTAATCACGAGGCTGCAACCCCCTCTCCTGATGGCCCTGGCGTTTTCCCCGTTGCACCCCTGTGGTACAGGATGGTGCTGAGCACGAACATTGAGGCTCAAAGGTGGAGCAACGCAGAGGATTTCATGCTGAGTTTCACAAATACAGCCTCTACGTGGCAGCACATACTGATTTTCTGTACATGGGAAGGACTCAAGCAACCTGATTTTCCTCAGAGAAACACATCTCTCCTCTGGCGCATCGTGTTTTTCAGGGATCGGAGGGTTTCGGAGAGCTCTGGGAACCTGCTGGATGGAGTTGGCTGCAGCATCCAAAAGGCAACACCCTCCTCCATTGCCTCCCTTCGACTCTTGGTCCCACCAAGCACACAAGTCCCAACCCCAACCTGTCTTTGGGTCTCACCAAGCACATAACCCCAACCCCAACCAGTTTTCTGGGGCTCACCAAGCACACAATGCCCAACCTCCACCTGCCTTTGGGGCTCACTAACCATGTAACTCCCAACTCCAAACTGTTTTTGAGGTTCCCCGACCACACAACTCCCAACCCCAACCTGTCCTTGGGGCTCACCAACCACACAACTCCCAACCCCAGCCTGGCTTTGGGGCTCACCAACCACATGACCCCAATCTGCCTTTGGGTCTCACCAAGCACACAACTCCCAACCCCAACCTGTCTTTGGGGCTCACCAACCACACAAGTCCAACCCCAACCTTGATGGGTCTGAAAGTATCAAGCTGTTTGTGGAAAGGGAAATAGGTTTTTAGATCCCATGAGTAGGTATTTCAGATATTGTTCTCCTGCCCTGTGCGTTCATTGAGCCAGCAGAGACTGAGATGAGCTATTTAATCGTTTGATCGATTGCAAGGGTAAGATTAAATTGAAAATGGCAGGGTTTCTTCAGCTGAAGGCGGGTGGCCAGAAAGGACATCCGTTGGAAGCATTTACCATCTCGCCAGCTCAGCTATAACTCAAACCTGTCCTTGCAAATGCAAGCCAGCAGTTAACGTAATTGAAGCGAGGAGCTTAATGAGTCCTCAGGAAAAAAATAAAACCACAGGTTTTTGGCTGAGAGTCCGCACAGGGAGCTGCAGTAGGGGCTCTGGGTGGTGCTGGAGGTCCATCGCAGCTCTGGAGCATGATGGACAGCCCCAGAAAAGCAGGAGCAAGGAAAAACTTCCATTTTCAGGAGGTACGCTAACAGACACTCGAGGATTTTCCTCCCCGACAGCATGTGGGGCTGCAGTTTGTCGCCGTGCAGCATCCAAAGGCCTCCTGATTGCACCCACCTTGTTTTCAAAGATGATTTCGATGAATATCAGCAGCAGCTCCGTGAGGAAGATCACCAGAAGGACCCAGAAGAACTGAAAAGAGAAAGGGAAGGATTAGCCCTGCTCCGAGCCAGGCTGTGTCCTCTCTGTCAGTGGTTAACCACAACAAGGGAGACCTAGAAACCGAGAGCTGTTTTGAAACACTTAGAAATCAGATAATTTCATTATGAGCTCCTCAGGAAGCTGCAAACCTCTTCCCAAGATCTTGGTCCGCACAGAGAGAACAATTTGCTCCCTTTTATAAATAGTTGCAGGAAGGAAGGAAGGAAGGATGGATTGAAAAAAGAAACTAGATGCAATCTGAATGGCCAAATTCCACATGGGAAACGGGTAAAATGGATGCAGTGGGAGCAAATGTTAATCTCTGGGTGGATGTAGGTGTACAGCCTCCCTCAGTGGTGGGATGTTGGCGCTTGGTTGAACACCGATGTTTCCAAGCTGGGCATCCAAGGGAGGATCATCCGTCCTCCAGAGTACGGGCAATAACTCACGGTCCGCCAGAACTGACTGTGGTGAAAGATTTAGGCTGGAAATCAACATCCTGATGGAGCAAACGACTTAAACTAGAAGGTCTGATGTTCTCACAGCCCACACCTGTGTGTCTCCTAATGCTTTGGTCCCTATCTGAGAGGTGGCATCAGGCACCGCATCCGACTTTGCAGAGGATGGAGAGCAAAGCTCTGCTCAGCTCAGGCTTGTCTCCCCAAGGCTATCACCATCAGCGACTTTGGAGACTCGCCAGAAAAAGGAAGGTGGAAAGTTACCATGGTAACTAGCTAAAAATCCAAAAGCAAGTTGAAACAAAAAAAAAAAAGGGGGGGGGGGGGGGGCAGGGGGAAGTAATTGATTACCTTGATATTCACTTTGACCGTTGGTTTATTAGAAGAGTCTGGTAGCGCGGGGACCTGCAAACCCCGAAATTATTTCCCAAGCTTGGCAAAACCAAAGCACCGGTGCAGCAAAACACCACTTTATGCCCCAAAGCATCAGGGTTTTTAATTAGCCACCCACCAATTAACCAACAAGATTTGCACCGGGCTTGTTTGCTAAGAGCCAGCTAGCATGGAGAAACAGCATCGCTTTCATCACCAGCTAAATCAGCTCATAACGGGCCAGGTATAATTAGGCAAGGAATCCCATAATTAAGGAACACAATTAACCAAGCACCTGCTATCTCGTAGACGGAGATGATACGCAAAACGCCGCCCGCATCTAAACTGATATAGAACAGGGTTGCTTCAGGAAGCAGCCCAAGGTGGTTCATGGTATGACCCAGCAGAGCACGTCTAGGTCTCGCAACGCTGCAGCGAGAAAGAGAAATTCAATTTTGGAACTGGTTTTGTTCTTCAACCTTAGTTAAAACCCAAGAAAAAAAAACTTTAAAAAAAAGAGCGCTTTGTCCTCTCTTCACCAGGAAAAAGTGCAAACTCTCACCAGTCCCGCTGTAAGCACAGACAAAAGACCGTGGCTTCAAAGTCCAAGTGGGGACCACCACTGTGTTCATGGTCAGAGCAGTGCACCAAAAAATGCCTAAAAATCAGCAGAATGGGGCCCACTGAGCCTTTCTTCTTGCCAAACTCCTCCGAAACCACCAACCCCAGCTGCTCTTCCCCAAAAATCAAGACTTTTAACCCGAGAGAGCCTCCGTGCAGGTTGCTAGATGGTTTTTCTGCTCTTTTGAGTGCTTTGGCCATTGCGCACCGCGCACCAATTTTATCCCCCGCTCTCTTTCCTTCTTTCGCTTTCAATTTCTGCCCTACGGCTTTGCCAAGTCGAGATATAAAAGGCAATGTTTATGCAATCCAACTCAGCCTGCTCTGCGCATATTGAAATGAAGGCTAATGTTTAATATCCAGGTTTGATATCTGATTTATCAACGAACGCGGGCATGTTGCGAAACCCATGGGGTGCCGGCTGTACCCGGCTCTTAAAAAAATGATGACCGAACGCAGCTTCCAAATGCTCCATCGGATGAGGCGCACAGGCAGCAAACCCCACCGTTTCCAAGGGAGCCAGCCCAAATAAAGAGCTTTGCTTACCGTTTTTATAAACGGGGGAAAAGTGTCCATATTAACGGGGAAGAAAGAGACAGCAGATGCCGACTGCAATCCCTTGCAAGAGGGAAACTGCAAACCCGGGAAGTCACAGAGGTGATGCCCGGCTCCCCCGGGACACCCTGCAATACGTAACCTCGCCTTCAGAAAGCCCACAATTTCCCTTCTAATTTTGAGAGGATTTGCAAGAAAAGCAAGCACAAACGCAGGCTCCTTGCAAAATGTGCAGCCTGAGCAAAAAAACAGCTCTTTTTCCCCCGAAATAACGGCGGAACAGAGCGTGCAAACCCTCGCCGGCTGCACGGACATGGCAAAAAGTGGCATTTTTTCTGCATTCCCAAGGACTGCAGCGACCGCCAGTAATTAATGCACATTTAAGGGGCGAAACTGCTGGCGACGTCCACGATCGTCCCTTTTAACTAGTGCACTGCAGCCTTTACTCTCTGCCAGAACATGCACGAATACATGAGCACTTTGTTCCTTAAAAAGACTCCGGCAGCAAAATAAAGAGCAAAAATCCACGTTAAACAGTGTTTAATCCTGCCTTGAGCAGCTGTAACTTCAGGAAAAATAATAAATCACAAAGCAGCGTGGCGAGGAGCTGTTTTCTCCCCCCACAGTTTTTGCAAAAATTCACCCATCGCTTGGAAGTGGTGGCACGGGAGCGATCAGCCATCCCTCCACGGAGCAACCCTCCGGCCGGGCATCTGCTCTCACATCCCCGAGAGGAGGCAAACACTGCGGAGGAGGGATGGGGAAGGTGCCCAAGGATCTCACCCATCGCACAGCCCAGTTTTCGAGGAGGAGAAACTCCCCAATAAAACCTTCACCTCACGCTCGAGACAGCTGGGTTGGGGAAAAGTTGCTCAAGTCTTACTAAATTAACACTCACCACAGCCAGCTCCCGTTAAAAAGCTCATCAATCCACAAGTTCACAATAAATTATACTGCTTAATTTCCTCAAATACCTTGACAAAAAGATTAATCATCCCCGTTCCCACGAGCAGCAGAGCTCCAAGCTGCTCCTTCCCTCCTCTAACAAGTCTCCAGCGCCGTTTTGTACATCGTTAATCTCTCCCGAAGCCAAATCGAGCGCAGAAGGAAAGCGCCCGGGCACTGCGCCGTGCCTCAGGTTTAAGGACAAGTCTCCCTCCAATTTGGGGAATAGCTCCCTTCATTAGGGTCATTTTACATAAGCAATAGATAGGTTGGGTGGAGCAATCCCTTTCCCATATGTCCTCTGGGTGTTTGGTTTTCTGCCACCTCCGCACGCCAGGTAGGGTGTCTTGCTGTCAAGTTTGATCTCCCAGAAGCTTAAAAACCATTGGAGATACTGAGTTGGTGCAGAGTAAATGCTTCCAGCTGTAGGTCTGGCTGACGGAGGGGTGCAAACCCGCCGATGCGTCATTTCCAGACTACCGGCAGCCTTCAGCCGCCTCCAATTTCCCTCTTGAACATGTCCTCACCAGGCAGAAAGGATGAACACGGGTGAGGGATGGGTTGGAGGCACCGAGGGATGAATAAATCACACAGGGATTTATTTGGGATCCAGCCCAGGGAAGGAGCTTTGAGCCACAGACAGCGGCTGAGCATCACTGCTGATCTCAGATGCACTCAAAACACCTGCGGCCACGGGAGGTTCAGACATGCCGAGCCCGAGTGCGCCTCCAATGGGATTTTGGATGGGAAGAGGGATGCTCTGTTTGCCAGGGATGCCAGAGAAATCTGTGATGTTTATTTAACACAAGCAACCTCCATCAGCGAAACACGGCTGGGATCTCACAGCACGGCCAGGGAGGGTGACCGGCTGCCACAACTGCAGGGAAAAAAAAGGGAAAAAAAAAAAACCAACTCCAAAAATCCTTCCTTTCTACCCGGCACCAGGAGTTTCCCATGTGGCACCCAGGGGCTGATAAGGGAAAATATTTCCTTCTTGATGATCCATTTCCTACTTCAGCTCAGTCACAGGAAAGGAGGAGATAATAAGAGCGATAAGGAGGATGGTAATTTCTAGAGAGCCCATGATACAAATCAAAAAGAAAAGAAATAAACCTATAAATAGATTCCCGGGTACTTTGCAGCAGGACACTGGGAAAGCTGATGCTGAAGATGCTGCTCTTGAATCCTTGTGCCCTCTTGATGAACTTCACGTTACAACAGTACAGGCAGATCATAAACAGCTGCCTAATTTAAGGAATCAAGGGGTTTTTTTTCTAAGAAAAAGTTGCTGGTCATACTTAAAAGAAAAGGCTCATATAACAAGACCTTATAGAAGCGAACGGAGGAGGAACAGAGGGGTTTGAATGTCCTCCGTGAAGGGTGGAGATAATTTTATCCTCGCTCAAGGCTCTACAGGTACCATTAAAGCCCTGTGGGAACAGGGACATTCTGCATTCATGCAAATAAACTCCCAATATTTTATTTTTATCCATTTCTATCACTGATTCTCCAGCAAAGGAGTTAAGTTGGCCCCAGTGAAGCCAATGCAAGAAAAGGGTTTGGACCTATTAATACAAAAGTGGCAAAAGATCATTAAGGGATGGAATATCTGGACTTCCAATCCCCAAGATGGAAAGAAACTCACACAATTTAATTTCTCTTCCTATAAAACATGAATCCCTCCTGTTTTGCATGCACAGGAGTTTACAGAACGGCGGTTCCCAGGTTTTGCTGTATTTTTGGGCATCTGGAGAAGGAAGCGGTCATTCCCTCTCGAGAAACGGGAACAGATCGAACGTGCAGCTGCGTGAAACGCACCCGATGCAGAGGCGTGGGATAAATAAATCTTTCACTCTACCTGGGAGACCACAAAATCATCCCCTTTGCAAGCGCCTGCCGCCTCCTCTGCCTTCCTCGAGACCCGCCACAGAGGAGTCCCCCGTTTCACGCGAGCACAGAAACACGAATCCGGTTGCTTTTGTCCTCAAACTGAAACTTTAAGTAATGCTTTTAAAGTGCCATTTCTTCCTAATGACATATTAGAGCTTTCTCCCACGCAGAGTGGCCTTTTCTAAGGGTTTGCTTCTCTTCTGAAAGACACTCGCGCGCAGCTCTTCCTCTGAAAACCCAAATAATTGTTTATTGCCACGTAGAAACAGCTTTCATAGTTGCTTTGAAGCAAAAGAAAAACCAACCTAACAACACAAAACCAACCCCAAAATCTGTCAGGAATGTCTCCTACGCAGATGAAACGAGGATGACAAAGCTCAGATGATGAGACTTTGCAGAGCATCTTCTGTTTTAGCAATACAGCAATAACCCTCTCCACCCAGGACACTCTCTTATTCATGCAAACCTTATCATTTTATTTAGGGGGCAGGCAACGTGTCCCTCCCGCCCATCCACCCAGCCTGGGGCTCACGACCCCTCTTTCTGGGTTTCACACACACGTTTACCAAGCCTGAAATCAAAATACATGTTTCCTCTACGCTTCACAAGCTAGATAACCAAGAAGCCTGGTTTTAACCCCAAAAGAGACAGCAGCCCTTACAAATTATGGACCGGGAGTCCCCGAGAGCCCCGGGCACGCAGCGTGGTCTGTCCTTCACACCCCAGGTACCAGCCCTACCTCCACCACCTCCCACAGATGCTACTCTGTCCCTTTGAAGACCAAATCTGTTCCCCAGATCTGCCAAAAACCCCATTTTTTTCCCCCACTTTGGGCTTTTATAGCCTGCAGCTGATTCCATTTCTGGCTGCTGTTAACCCTTCCTTGGCTATAGCCCTGCTCCCATCTCCAGAGCAGGACGATCGCTGCAGCTAGAACACGCTCGTGTTCCCAAAAACCCAAAGAAAAGGAGGCTTTTAAGAAGAGGGAGGATGTCACCTCTTAGACTCCCTCTCCATCAAGTTCCAGGAGCGATGGCTCCTTTCAAATCGAATTTGTTTCGGAGTTTGAGGACCAAACAATCAAATTTCTCCTCTTTCCAAAGATCTCTGTACCTGTTGCTTCCCCCCCCAGTCAGGAAAAATATTCCGATGGCACAATCGGCTCAATTCACTGCACCGGACAATTCACTGGAAACTCTTAATGCAGATTAAACCACTTGGATGCTATTAAAATCACCTCAGACTTTGCAAAAACCTCTCCTCAGCCTTATTCGGGGGCTCACCAGCATCCCTTCGTCGACTAGCATCGGCTTTGAGGGACCGCGGAGGAACCACCATCAGTTCTCTTTAGGGAGTGAAAACGCAGCATGAGATATCTTCTATTTATTAAAAATTCATATCGAGAAGGTAAGTAACTCCAGAGACGTCCATAAATAATCCATGCTTTGGAGGATTTTTGGAAGGATTTTGTATTGTCAGACCTTTAACTGGGTTTTCCAGAAGCTGTGAAGCCCCACTAATTCACTGCGAGGATGGCTGTTATTATTGCAACGGTTAATTTAATGATAAGATTAAAAAAGGAAGGGGTGAGCACCAAGGAAAGAAATGCAATGTGCTGGGAGTTTGCTGGCGATGCTCAACGCATGAGGCTCGGGAAGAATAAAGTATGCTTTTTGCTGCTGGCTAAACCTTCCCAAACCGCTCCTAGAAAAACGGTGAATGGGGACGCCGCAAGAAATTCAGTGGGGAAGTGCCAATAATTAGCGCGGCAAAAGAATCATTAACTCCCCCAGGGCTCCAGCCCCCTCTTCTCCCCCAGAGCCAAACCTGGGCCAAGCAAATCCCCCTTTAAAGCACATTGCGGTGATTGAAAAGCCCCAGCCAAGAGGTGGGCAACTTTTAACAGAGGAGATCGGCCACAATTTCTTGCACAAAGCTCCTTCTGCCGCCCTGGAGTTTCCCACTTTGTCTCAAGCAAACGAAATAATAATAATAATTAAAAAGGGTTGAAACCCATAGATTTAAAGGAGAACAAATCAGAGGGGTAAAAAGTGCTGGAGGGTCCCTGCAAGGCACTGAATTTTTGGGAGATTTGGGTGTTAAGAGGCTTTTTGCAGGTCCGTCTCACCCAGGAGAAGGCTGTGGATGCTCATTAGGCAAAAAGGGAGCATGAAAGGGTCCCGTGGGGAACATCGGTACCCGCCTGCTCCAAAGCCCCTTCCCATCGGCTCTGGTCCTTAGCACAACGCTGGGACTCTCCCTCCTTTCCCTCCAAGTCTTCGCTCCCGGGGCCGGGATGTTTTCAGCTCCCCCAGCAATCCCAAATCTCGGGTTCTCCTCATTTATCCGCCCCTCTGTGCGGCTAAGCAGAAAAAAAGAAAAAAAAACAAAATTGAGAAAATGGTGCTTTTGTTTAGAGAACCCGCAATCAGAGCGCAGTACAGAATCAGCGGGCTTAGGAAGAAAAAATAAATCAGTGCAGATCCCCTCAGCAGGAAGGAGTTTCTTCAGTGGCTTTTTTTTTTTTTTTCCAGCTCCATTTGTGCGCTAATTATCAGGGATTTGGGGTGTTTTGGAGAGTTAAAGTAGCACCGTTGAGACCTGCTGATGTTGAAATATCCAGAGAAAACTCTTCATCACGGACACAGGGAGCTGAGCCCCCCACCCCTGGGCAGCGGACCCCAGGGAAGGTAAAGAGAAATGGGGTTTTGCAGTGGTGTTTTGCACAAAGCATTTTCTAATTAACCTAAAATTCCACCGCAAGCAGACAAAAGCAAGTGGAAAAAATGCCTGGTGGCCTCTCTCAGGGTTAGAACCCCGGATGAGTTCAAACGCAGAAATGCAGCTTCATTTCTCATGCAAAACTGTAACCAGAAGGAGCCTTTTATTGATCTAGTTTTTCCACCGTACTCAATGTGTGATATCATAGAATCATAGAATGGTTTGGGTTAGAAGGGACCTTAAAAACCATCCAGTGCCTCACCCTGCCTTGGGCAGGGACACCTCCCCCCAGCCCAGGGGGCTCCAAGCCCCGTCCAACCCGGCCTTGGACACCTCCAGGGATGGGGC
Source organism: Pluvialis apricaria (assembly GCA_017639485.1). NCBI lineage: Eukaryota > Metazoa > Chordata > Aves > Charadriiformes > Charadriidae > Pluvialis > Pluvialis apricaria. The sequence continues at coordinate 6,446,171 of CM030030.1, forward strand.
AGACACAGCTTCTCGGGGCAGCCTGCGCCAGGGGCTCACCACCCTCACAGGCAATAATTTCTTCCTCATATCTCATCCCAATCTCCCCTCTTCCAGTTTGAAACCATTCCCCCTCGTCCCATCGCTCCCCTCCCTGACCCAGAGTCCCCCCCAGCTCTCCTGGAGCCCCTTTAGGCACTGGAAGGGGCTCTGAGGTCTCCGCGGAGCCTTCTCTTCTCCAGGCTGAACCCCCCCTCTCCCAGCCTGTCCTCCCCGCAGAGGGGCTCAGCCCTCGCAGCATCTCCGGGCCCTCCTCCGGCCCCGCTCCAACAGCTCCGTGTCCTTCTGCTGTTGGGACCCCCCCGAGCTGGAGGCAGCGCTGCAGGGGGGGCTCCCCAGAGCGCAGCAGAGGGGCACAATCCCCCCTCGCCCGCTGGCCACGCTGCTGGGGATGCAGCCCAGGATGCGGTGGCTTTCTCGGCTGCAATCGCACATTGCCGGCTCACGTTGAGCTTCTCACCCATCAGCACCCCCAGGTCCTTCTCCTCAGTGCTGCTCTCCAGCCATTCCCCGCCCGGCCTGGAGCTGTGCTTGGGATCGCCCCGACCCAGATGTAGGACCTTGCGCTTGGCCTTGTTGAACTGCATGAGGTTGGCATGGGCGCACCTCTCCAGCCTGGCCAGGTCCCTCTGGATGGCATCCACCACCTCACAGAGCCGCTGAGGGCTGCCGTCCCAGCCTTCAATGCTGCCCCGATTCATAACAGGCCTTGCCTTGGGGGAGGTCGGATGCACCCAGTCTCCAAAACCTGCATGTTTTGCAATCAAAACCTGTAACCGCTTCTCCAAAACCTGCATCTCACTGATGGGAAAAACCATGCGACAGCATCTCTTGCCGTGGCTAGAGAAGAAGGGGCAAGTCTTTGCCTTTCTTTACCCTCTAAGAAAGCAGAAATAACCAAAAAACAGCCTAAAGGAGATGCTAGTCAAATCCCATTTCAGCTGAAAATGGCTTTAATTTTTTTCTGGTAGGGAATCTCCATATTGCCCATAAATATCCCATTTTTTTTTTTTAACTACATCTTAAACCGCCCGGTTCTCCCTCATTCATTTTGCAGGAACACAAAACCCCACCTCCAGCCATCAGCTGCAGAGTTTACAAACCCTGGCCAGCCCGAATTCACCCCAAATTCCTCCAGCCACCGAGGTCAGCACGCTCAGGGCATCATGTCAAGCCTTTAGGTTCATCCCAGAGACTTTTTCCAAGCCCTCTGGTCTTGGAAGTTTGCCTCTTTAGTGCAAATATTCAAGGGACTGTTTCTTTTTGCTGACCTGGAGGCGAGCACGCCCTGGGGTAAACGGATGAGGTGGATACCCCGTGCAAATCCTCTGCTCTCAACCACGAGGTTTTCCAGCACCATGAAACCACGAGAATCCACCCAAGTCAAATATCCCAGTGGTTTAAGTGCAAGCAACGCACCCACAAAACATTAACACAGTTTCACACAATTCCTCCGAACGCAGAAGAAAAATAAGGGGAAGGTGCTACTTACTGGTATTTTCACCTCCTCTGCCTTAAAACTGATTTGAAGTGGCTGCTATAGGGTGATGAATGAGCGCTGGTGATGTGGCAGAGGGATTGCTTTATACAGCACCTCTGTAATAGAGTTTTTCCGCGTAATTTTTGCCCCTTTCTCCGCACGAGCGGGAAAAAAACCCCCACCCATCTGCTTGGACCAGCTCAGACCTCAAAGTGCTCCATTCACACGTGCGTTATTCTGATTGCTTTTATTCAGGGCCCCCAAGCTTCAAATCACTGTAGTAGCTGACTCTCTTCGAGGGGGAATTTATCTTCCCAGGAGAAGGACAATTCTCCATCCACACAATAGCTCTGTGATTGCCAACCATTTCCCCGCAGCCGTCCTCGCTCCCCTCTTCAAACCTGATATATCTGCCATTTCCCAGCGTTTAATCTCTCTATTTACGCGTGCAATCAGGGGCTGGAGAGGATGGGGCGAGGTGGGGGGGGGAGGCATATTTTTCAAGCCTGGCTTCGGGAAGTCGCTTTGTGGGTCAACCTTGAGGGTAAAAATACAAAATCGCAAATAAAATAAACGGCGAAGCTGGTGGCAGTCACCAGAGTTTGCCTTTCACCTCTTGCTGTTGCTGATGTTTAGAAATAGCAGTATAAATATATATTTATATATTAAAAATATATTATATATACATTTATGTTGCTTATATAGTTATATAGAACACCAGCAAGAGGCCAAAAGGGCTGCTGCAGCAGCTGATCTCTCGCTGCCACAAATCCAATGTCAAATCCTACCTGTGGGTGACAAATTTTGGCAAACCCGAGGCAGGAAAGGAGGAACCCAAAAAGCCACCAAATGGAAAAGAAAAATGGAAAAGTCAGATTTCTGGGCCTGCCTGGCCCCTCATCTCTCTGCCGTCCTGCATGAAATAAATACAAGTGTATCAAAATTGCCTCTGAAAATTCAGTGCTTTACTGACTTTTTGGATGGTAAAATATCCATGGGATGAACACACGGGCCCCAGGCAGGAGATGCTGAGTAAGATGTGATACGTTTCTAGCCAAAACAGTTCTAAAAAAGCCATGAAGAGAAGCCAATTTAGGCATATTCAACTGTAAAACCCGATTGCCAGAGCAGCCCGTCCCATTGCATTTCCCATTTCTAAACCGCTCCGTCCCAGCTGCCCCCAGCCGCCTCATTGAGCACGAGAAATATTGATTTTTACAGTCTGCTTGCTCAATCACCCCGAAACTCCCTCAAAGCAAGGGCAAGCCGTCTTCATCAGACAATCTGCCATTCTTCCCGCCTTGCAAACCCTAATGCGGACAGAAGAAACTTGATTTCCAACCAGAACGTCTTAACCCATCTAGTAAACACGAGTCTTCATAACACCGATTACGTACACCAGCAGCTAAAATCCCCAGGTCTTGCCTGTAATTTTTCTAATAAACTTGAGCTGAGAATTGCAAGCAGGTGGTGGCTTTATTGAATAGACTTTGCTCGGATTATTAGAGAAGTCATTAAAGATGTGATAATGTGGCTTACACACAGGGAAGAGTTGCGTGGCTGTGCATGGCAATTGCAAGTAACGACTGGAGAGAATAAGATTGATAAGGAAAAGATTAAAACCCAAATGTAATTTGCGATACCTGGCAGGGCAGATATTGGAACAATATGTCTAGTAGCGGATTTAGGAGCCGGGTGGCTTTCTGAATTGTTTTGCCCAAAGAGAAATGTCGGTCGATTTTTGGTCAGGGGGTGAAGGAAAATAAAAATTAATCTGTCAGCAGTAAGGGACTGAGATGAATGAGGATTTAACACACACGTACACACTCACACTTTTCATGTAAAGCAAAAAAAAAGGTTATTAATGTCAAGTGCTATCTGATGAATTTTTGTAGGGTGCTGAAATTTTTTCTCCTAAACAGAGAAGAATTCATTGCCTGCTCTCCAGATTAACAAGACATATTTTGAGATGAAGAGACAAGGCAATTTTTATTCGCAATTTGAAGTTCAGGGCGGTTTGATGCTCACGGTTAGCTTGGGTTCCCTGAAACCGTGCATGCCGGCATTTGAGCAGCTGCAGTACATCTGCACACACAAGCTCCTGAGAGCCCAAAGGGATTCACGCACTGATTTTCCAGCAGCATCAATATATGCATTTTTTACGCTGTCTCATCACACAATCTCCAGGCTCTGTCCTGAGTCCATTTTTGGGGCTCATAGGGCAGAGCTCCGTCCTCTGTGGTCCCTGCACCACCGGATTCCCCATCAAGGTGAACAGATTACAAAACTAACCAACCATTAATGCCTTTTCAAGAGTTTTCCTGGTAAAATTTAGCCGAAACCCAGTGCGAAACAACTTCTACAAATGAAAGCAACCCCCAGCCTCCCACAACTCGAGAGGCTGTCGCACGAGAGAGGATGTCCTGCAGTGAAACCGCTGTGAATTTCCAGTATGAGCACCCACTTTTGGGCAACGGATGGAAAAGGTAATGCATTTCACAGACAATTCCAACATAAACACAACAGAGAAGTCCAGGCTTGGCCGCATGGTTTTGCCGATACGACCATCAGCAGGTAGGGTACAAGAAAGCATCAAGTAATTCAGCGCCATAAAACTGTGGTGGCAGCAAGGGTCTTTCCAGTGCAGCCCAGTCTCACTGGGGAACTGGTTTAAGAGACAAGGATAAAGCACTTTCTCTGGAATAAGCTGTATCTCCACCAGGAAAACACTAATCCAAGGCTGCTCCCATACAGACCTGCAACACCGTTGAGCGGGCATGTCCTCCGTAGCTCATCCAAGGTGGCAGAGCAAGGCAGAGGTGGACACGCAAACCCATGCTCATGGCCCGGGCTCTTAGAAATGCTCTTTAAGTGCATTTTTTTTGTCCGCTATGAGCTTGCAATGCTATTTCCTACAAGAAGAAGCGGCATGACGCTTTTCACCTCCGTGTAGACCACAAATACCTCCCGTATTTGTGCGACTGGGCAACACCTGTGCAAGGAACACCCTTATTTATCTCGTCACCCAGAGCATTTCCAAAAAGCTTCCCTGCTGTCGTGCTCTCCTCCCCACGCTGATGCCCATCAAGCTGAGTATATCCATGGGGGAAACAGCATTTCAGCTCCAAGACTGGGAATTAGGCTGGATCCATTATCAGAAATGGGTGGTGGATCCATTGTTTAGTGGTGGCCTTGGCAGTGCTGGGTTAACGGTTGGGCTCGATGATCTTAAAGGTCCTTTCCAACCTAAAGGATTCTATGAAATATCACTTCATTTGTCTGGCCCTGGAAAACGGATAATTAATGCCAATTAACTGGGCCAATTGTGCTCCTCTGCAGCCAGCTAAAGGCAGGTGAGGAGCCTTGAGTAACCCTAAAAACCCACCCCCCAGAAATACAACGTGTTTTGACACCACAAGCCAAACATCCCCTTTCTTATATCCTAGCCAGAAGGGATGCAAGTGTTATTGTGCGTGATGACTTGCACGGGTATTGCTTTATTTATTCCACATGGCAGGCGTGAAGCTGCTTATATCCACAGGGAGAAAAAACCAACCCAAACGGGCAGGATTATTTCTTTTTCTCAGCTGCGCCCATTGCAGAATTGATTTGGCCGACAACCTGTGAAATACAGTTAATGAGCTTGGGGTTCTGTCGCCCTGAGTCGCTCCGAGGATGAGATTTCCTACCCTCTGATGTGTCTATTATCCACTTCCAAAGTCGGTCCAGGTTGTGGAAATAGCGTATTAGCCGTGATTCATGAGTATTAGCACAGAAGGAAAAATATAATCGGAAATTTCAAGTACTTATCCTTCTTTGGAATAAGCCTAGACAGAACGAACACAATACTGTATACCTTTAAAAGCAGACAAATGAAAAAGAAGATGAAACGTTCTCCATGAGCAACATAACTTCAGCTTTGGCAGAAAAATATTTTCTAGGCTTAGAAGCTACAGAGCATTCCCAGTTGCTTTGATGGACAGGAAAAAGAGGGTTATATATTAGAGGTATAACTGAGTCCAGGCAAATGCCCACTGCTATCATTTAGCATCCAAACAGAAAGAAAAAGAGTCGGTTGATAGGGAGTTAATGAAAAATTAATTTTTAAGCAAGCAAGCTATCAGGGCTATTTAAACACCAGGAGTATCACTTGGATGGGATGTCTCCCACCACTCAATTGGAGACTCCTCCAAACACCTGGGGTCAGGAGGCAGCTCTCGAACAGAGCAGGCGGTATCGCACTGTGAGAGAGATCTGACGGGAAACCTCCTCTCCTGCTCGCTCGCTGCACGGCTTTGATCCCGGCCACCACCTATCGCAGGTGGCACAAACCCAGCTGTATCGAAAAGCAGCGATAATCTCATCTGCTCGCGCAGAAGCAAAGACAATATTGGCTTTCCAATTTGGGGTCCCGTCTGTATTAACTGGAAATGCAAATGCTGAGCAATTTTTAAAAACTATATTGCAAGCCAGCACAAGCAAGCACGAGCTACCCAGAACGTTTGATTTTAATAAACCAATCAACCCAAACCAGTGGGAGATGAAGGTGTTACGCAAACCCTTAGCATGCAAGGCACGCACATGCCAGCAGGAAGGCTCCATGGACCAGCACGGATTATTCATCCGAAAGCAATATCTTCACCGAGGTAGTGTCGGACGCAGCCCAAGAGCCGACAGAGCTGTCACGGAGCTCATCAATGGACGCTGGCCCCGTCCAAGCGTGATGGAATAGCTTCACCCCCTTCTGAAGGGAGGGAATGGATTATAATTCAGTTTATAAACCCCTGCAGCCTCCTGCTCCTCGCTGGAGACAGAGGTGTTACCCCAGAGCAAGGGTAGGAGGTGAGCTGCAGGCAGGACGGGTGGTCAGATGCTCAACGCACTGATAAAACCCCTGGAAAGCAGGTTAGGAGTGAACAGCTTTGCCCTGGTGTCCTGGGTCTCTTCCACTTTGGACCTCAAAGGTAGTTTTTCCCTCTGCTAAGAACTCCCTCACGAAAGGAAACAAAGCTCTTTTCTATCGGCATCGTCATGGCTAAAATAAACTTAACAGCGGAGACTTTGCTCCACCAGAGGTGGGATCTCAGCCCCCAAAATAACTCCCTTGTTACCCCAGGAGGAAGGCAGCAGCGCTTCCCACAGATGTTGGGAAGCATTCAGCCGTGGATAACAGGGAAATTAGGGTGCCAGCTCTGCAATTTAAATATATCCTCTCCCCATTACCCCTCCGCTGACTTCGTGGTTGAGCAGAAAACATCGAGCAGTCACATCACGCAAGCATTTAAATCCAGGAAGGGCCACACCGTTGCTGTAAGTTGTGATGGTGACTCGTTAGGATACATTAATTTTCCTCCTTGTGATCACCCAGACCATCCTGGGTGCTGCCTGGCGAGCGTGGTAACGGCCTTACCGTCTTCAGCAGTGTCCGGTTGTCCCTGAGGCTCCCCACCATGCCAACGAAGGAGACGCCGAACATGGTGAAACCCAGCAGGAGGAGGATGATGGCCGGAGCCAGGAAGATTCCTTCCAAGGTTTTGTGCTTCTGCCTCTCCACTTCAGCGTAAATCCCAACGCACAGGATCACGAGGCCGAGGATCTGCAAGGGAAGCACGGGATGGGACTCAGACACCAACGAGGGAAAAAGCAGAGGCTTCGAGGGGGAGAGAGAGGTGGAAGACGGCCCAGACGGCCAAGGAAAACCCACCCAACACCATCCAACCCCAAACAGTGCCGTCAGCGCTCGGCGCATCCCCTTTGCTCAAGGCTGGGCTGCTCTCCCTCTGGCTGGGAAGGGGACCTATAATTGCAGTGGGGTCAATCCAGCAGGACAGCTTTCAGCCAGGTTTTGCTAGGTTTCTCCTCTCCCCTCCCTGCCCGCATCTTTCAGGTCCATCCAGATGCTCAGCTTGGCCTTTGCCATGGGTCCGAGAGTCGTCAACACCCACGGCCCACCCTCCCAAACGCCCCCCCCTCCCCAAGACAACACGATCCCCAAAACGACTCATTCCACTCCAGCATTTTTACACCCGGCTCGAGCAGCGACTCGCGCCCAAACCCACAGCGAGCCGCGAGCCCCCTCCTTCGCACGCCAGCGCCAACAATTAGGAACGCAGCTAACGGCACCGCTACGAAGCGCTTTTGATCCCTGGATGAAAAGTGCCATAAAGAAAAGCAACGGATTATTTATGACAACCTCCTTCCCCTCTCTCCCCCTTCAATGAAACAGCTTTAATTGAAAAAGAGAGCCTAATGATGCCGGGATAAAGCAGGGTTCCGAAAAGGGCTCTTTACATCCCTTCAGCTCCTTCAACATCAAAGCCAGCGACGCCAGCCCAAGCGTTTGGTGCTGTCAGGAGCCGTTCGCATCGTGCCCGTCAGCCCCGCGGCGCAGCCGGCGGCGAGCGGTTTCTCTGCCGGCGCCGAGCTGACACCTGAAAAGGTCAACGAGGAAACCGAGGTGCATCCAGAGCCCTTTTCACGCTTTTTGCAGCTCTCCCCACTCCGGATCACAGCAGAACGCTCCTGGGGGAAAGCCCCTGGCCGCAGACACCCGTGCTTAAAAACCTACACCCTCCAAAAAGGAGAAAAATCTCCCTTTTTTTGCTTCTTTTCCACCGCTTTCTCCTTTTCTATTGTTTCCACATTTCCAAAAGGCTTCATTTCTCCTAATGAGTTTGCTCAAACTCTTCCTGCTAATTCACACCAACAATTCCATCCCTAATTTTCACACACAACCTTTGCTTTTTGGGGGGAGTTGATTTATTCTTTTTTTTCCCTCTTCTCCGCTCTGCCTGGACGCTATTTCTGGTGCGGTTTTGTAGCCAGTTTATGTCTATCAATCACTGTCTGCTTCCAGGCTCCATCTCGTCTATAAAGGAATTGAAATTTCTCAGAAAGTGAAATTCAGACTCATGCTATTTTAGTTGTTTGAAACCAAACAGACAGGCCTAGTCCTATTAACAGGCTTTTAATCACAGTTTCATCTTTATACTCTATTTTAAGCTTCAGGTTGGTGCGTTGGGATTAGGTTTGATTTAATGTTTCTCTCTTATATAGTGTCCCGGGAAATACATTTGGCTTTGAAGGCGGGGGGTAGATATTAATGCACACCATGCGTCCCCCGCTAATCCCCGCCGTTCCTCCCGCGTGCCAATCAGAACCACTTTCTCTGTTTTAATTAATCCGTCTGCAATGCCAGTGAGGGAAAAGATCACGGAAAGTGCACGGAGCAAAGCCGGGAGGGGGTTGGAGGGTTGGATGGTCGAGGGGCTGAGGAAGCAGCGTGCACGGGATGGGCTTCATAGAACCCCAGAGTGGTGGGGGTTGAAAAGGCCCTCTGGAGCTCCCCCAGTCCCACCCCCCCGCCAGAGCAGGGTCCCCTCCAGCAGTGGCACAGGACGGCGTCCAGGCAGGTTTGGGATGGCTCCAGAGTGGGAGACTCCCCCACCTCTCTGGGCAGCTGTGCCACTGCTCTGCCGCCCGCACAGGGAAGAAGTCCCTCCTCAGGTTGAGATGGAACTGCCTATGGTCAGGTTTGTGCCCGTTCCCTCTTGTCCTGTCACTGGGCACCACTGAAAAAAGACTGTTCCCATCCCCCTGGCACCCTCCCTTTGAGCATTTATAAGCGTTGATAAAATCCCCCCTCAGTCTTCTCTTCTCCAGACTAAAAAGCCCCACGGCCCTCAGCCTTTCCTCATAAGAAAGATGCTCCAATCCCCTCATCATCTCCGTAGCCCTTTGCTGGACCCTTTGTACTTCACCTGCTAGCAAGGGAGAGAAACCGAGGAGGTTCTGCAGGATGGACACGTGAATTGCTTAAAAATAGTTTTGCCAGGGATGAAAGTATCCTTGAAAAATTTAAAGCACATGGCGTGCATGAGGCTGCTGCAGTGTGGTACTGGTCCTTCCTCCCAGCATCACCATGGCCATCCCTTTGGCAGGGAAATACCTCACCTGCTTTTTTGGAGGGGGGCATGCACTGGTTATTTGCCATGCAAATGCAAGGGGGGAATGCAAATGCAGCAGGGAAAAGGTGCTGCACGGCATGGGGAGATACTGCCAGCAACCCAAGCCACGCTGCATGGCTTCTTCAGGGTTTCATGGCGTAGAAAAGGCTGTGTGCTATCTATGCCCGAGGAACTCAAACTGGTCCCTGGGACTAACAATCACGGAATGGTTTGAGTTGGAAGGGACCTTAAAGATCATCTACTTCCACCCCCCTGCCCTGGGCAGGGACCCCTCCCACCAGCCCAGGGTGCTCCAAGCCCCGTCCAACCCGGCCTTGGACACCTCCAGGGATGGGGCAGCCACAGCTTCTCGGGACACCCTGCGCCAGGGGCTCACCACCCTCACAGGAAAGAATTTCTTCCTCAGATCTCATCTCAATCTCCCCTCTTCCAGTTTGAAACCGTTCCCCCTCATCCCATCGCTCCCCTCCCTGACCCAGAGTCCCCCCCAGCTCTCCTGGAGCCCCTTTAGGCACTGGAAGGGGCTCTGAGGTCTCCGCGGAGCCTTCTCCTCTCCAGGCTGAACCCCCCCTCTCCCAGCCTGTCCTCCCCGCAGAGGGGCTCAGCCCTCGCAGCATCTCCAGGCCCTCCTCTGGCCCCGCTCCAACAGCTCCATGTCTTTCCTATGTTGGGCCCCCCCGAGCTGGAGGCAGCGCTGCAGGGGGGGCTCCCCAGAGCGCAGCAGAGGGGCACAATCCCCCCTCGCCCGCTGGCCACGCTGCTGGGGATGCAGCCCAGGATACGGTGGCTTTCTGGGCTGCGATCGCACATTGCCGGCTCATGGTGAGCTTCTCATCCATCAGCACCCCCAGGTCCTTCTCCTCAGGGCTGCTCTGCAGCCATTCCCCGCCCGGCCTGGAGTTGTCACAAGCAAATATTGAGCTGATCCACCTGAATTTCTTGGCCGTCTCCTTGCTTACCTCTGAGTTTAAAAGCAGCCCTTTGCAACCTGCTTTACTGAGAGTTACTGCTGCAGGGTGGACCCCAGCCTATCTCCACACCCCACCGGCTAAAAAGCACCCTCCAATTAAAGAAAAAAATAAAATAAAAGAGTTGCTTCTACTCAAAGCAGCTTAAAGCACAAGAAAGCATCTTGCAAAGCAACACACACCTCCAGGAAGGGAAGGGATATACTCTCCCAGCAAAGGCAGACTGCAAAGGAAGGCTCGCTGGAATATAACGAGTTTTGGAAGGATGAGCAGGGAGCGATGCTGCCACAAGATGGGTGGCAGAGGGATTTGGATGGAAAATAGCTGGGGAGAGAGACCAGCATTCATTGAAAAGCGACGTTTCTATAAAAAATGTTGGATTTGGAGCAAACTGGTGACTTCAAAGTATTTGCCAGGACCTATGCAGCACCGTAAAGAACTGCAAGGGGAATAACCATGTATTTCATCAAAGCCCTGATCACCCCGACCCACTTCGGCTGGAGACGAGCATCAAAAGCAGCAGGAAAAGTTTGCATCACGCCTGGCAAAGCCTGGCTGCCCTGGTTTCCATCACTGGGGTTCTCGCCAATGCAATCAGCACAGATATTTTCGATTCCTGCCGTCACAATCCTCTCCTACCACCCACACTCGATGACATGGTACGGCACATAATGAAGTTTGCTGGTAAATCCTCTGTAGTTACATATTAATTGCCCGGTGATCACCTTAATATGGCACAAACACCAGGATAGACAGCAGCCAGTAATTACAACTGCTCTGCAATGCATCTAAGAGAAAAAGCAAATCTGCGCTTGCCCTCTAACGAGAGGATGATTACCCCGTTTCTATATGATAATAACCCCGCGACTGAACCATCGCCGCGGGGAAAGCCAAGGGGGTGGCCGCAACTCCGCCAGACCTTGCAAGGAAGGCGTCCTGCATCAATTCTCCTCTTACAAGCTGGGAAAAACATCACCTTTGGGTTTTTGTTTCAGCCCAGCTTAATTTTAGTGCTTCTTGGAGTTTGTAGGAGCTGAGTGGGTAGGAGATGGAGGGCAGCGAGCAGCCGCCCTGGGATGTCTGACCACCCCGCGACTCGCTCTCCTCCCTCCCTCCCATACTCCCGGCTGGATAAAATTGCAAACTTGAATTTCTCAGCCTGATACAAGTCGCTATGACCAACTCTTCCCCACTTTTGCAGCCCATTTCCAAAGCTGTTTCGCCCCAACTTCATCTCTTCTTAGTGGGATAACAGGACACCGGTTTTCTTCTCCAGGCATTTCTTCATCTATCGGCAAGGAAAGAGCTGGGGACCTGGGAGGGAGAAGAGCTAAAGGTGGAAGTCCCAGGTGGAAATCACTGTCCCACTGATGGCAAAGTCATTTAGAGACCTGGAGGTCAAGAAGTGGGATGAAAGGCAAATAATGAACAGAAAAGAATATAATACACAGCTCTGACGATGCTGGAAGGGTTTGAGGGGTGCCAAACGGGTGGGCTTGAGCTCACAGATAGCCCCACAGTTGAGACACGGAGTTTGTAACACTCTCTTCAAGCCATGGGCTCTCTGGTGCTTACGACTGCCTCTCCATCCTCGCATGACTTGGCTTTGGCACAGAGGCAGCTACCTGATGACACGGATGGAGCAAAGAACGATGGAGAACACCATTAGTGGGAAACCCTTCTTGGATGGTCGCTGCTAGCAACACAAGTTTTTAATCTCATGCTGCACACAGTTGTGATTTTATTAACTCTAACATTAACGTGTCTATTGCTTATAATCATATCATATATAAAGGTTTGGTATGTGATAAAACAAAGAACCGAACTCCAGCCATCAAAAACGTACAAGCTAATACACAGCAAACAGCAGTACTTCCCTCTCTAATTGCTGGGGACTGGACACGCATAAATTACCAATATACTATTTATGGCACAGAGGCAAGAGGTGACCGCACCACCACTCTGTGAGAAGTAAGATGAGTTGACTATAGTGACGGGGTGGAGAGTGACCATGTCCTCCGCTCCCCATCTTTCCCCAGGCCTTTGTCTCCCGTGACCCTGCCCCAAGCGATAACCACCCGTGGTGGTCACCATAGGGGCATCTAGTCGTGATGGCTGCACCCGGCTCAACGCAGGTTCAGGGAGACGGATAACACCACAATGGCCAAGGGCTAACACGAGCAATGTCGGTACTGCGGTCAACATGCAAATATGACTATAGATCGATCATCTCGCCCCCATAAACAGCCCAAGAGCCCTTTGAGCTCCCCTGCATGGCATGCCAGGATCTCCCGTTGAGTAGAGATGCTGCTCAAGGTTCAGAGATTCCTTGCCGCAACAGATCCTCAGTAAGTGACTAATAGCATGCTGAACTGCAAAATCAGCTAAGTGATATAAAGGATCAACTGCACATGTACCATCCTTCAGACATAAACCATCGACCAAGTCTGGGACCAGGATTGGATCCAGCCACACCCAGCCTCCTCTTGGAAGAGGAGTTTAGAAAGCCGGGATGTCCTTTCTGAACCTCATGACTCAATGGGAGAGTCTCCCTGACGTTATGTCTGACCCTGTCCTCTATGCAGTGAATAACCATGTGCCTCGCCATCGAATCTTGTTAAACAGTCTCATTTACCATCAAGCTCTTTTAAATCCTTGTTTTATCTCAATAAATGTATTGCTGCGTCTCTCTATGATTGAGGTGCACTGCTCCATCCACGACACCTGATGCTAGCAAGAGATGTGCATAGTCCCACCAGTGCTGACAAGAGACACATACGGTCCTACCCAGTCCTAAAAGTTGCAGAATGGTTAGAGTTGGAAGGGACCTTAAAGACCACACAGTGCCACCCCCTGCCCTGGGCAGGGACACCTCCCCCCAGCCCAGGGGGCTCCAAGCCCCGTCCAACCCGGCCTTGAACACCTCCAGGGATGGGGCAGCCACAGCTTCTCGGGGCAGCCTGCGCCAGGGGCTCACCGCCCGCACAGTCAAGAATTTCTTCCTCATATCTCACCTAAATGTACCGTCTTCCAGTTTGAAGCCATTCCCCCTCATCCTATCACTCCATGCCCTTGAAAAAAGTCCCTCCCCAGCTCTCCTGGAGCCCCTTTAGGCACTGGAAGGGGCTCTAAGGTCTCTGCAGAGCCTTCTCTTCTCCAGGCTGAACACCCCCAAGTCTCTCAGCCTGTCCTCCCAGCAGAAGGGCTCCAGCCCTCGCAGCATCCCACTAAATACCTAAGAGATGTCACACTCCCCTTGTCCAAGACCCAAAAGACTCGAGTAATGGGATTTACTCTCAGCCACCAGCAGAGCAAACGGGTACCACTGATCCAATGGGATGTTAACACGGCCGAAGCAGCGCAACCTCAAAGCCTGCCAAGGACCAAGCAGAAGACACTGTTCGTTCCAGGGTGAACGGCATTAATTGGATGAGTCAACGCCACGCTAACGCGAGGCACTAATTTCTCCTTATTCGGGAACACCAAAAAGTCACGATGACAGTGGCTTCAAGCCCACGCAGACCCCGGAAGCCAGATTCCGTCAGTCAGAGCAGTGGTCCGGGGAAGAGCAGAGGGAATGGGCTGTCGCTTCATTCTCCATCCAAGATGACCAAGAGGTGCAAACCTCTTGTTTTTCAAATCCCCAGCTCACAGCAAAATCATTCTTCCCAGCTTTTGAAGACCCGTCTGCCTTCAAATTAGCAGCCAGGGCACTCCTGCTCCTCCTCAGAAGGTTTTATTGTAATGTGCAGGCGAGAAACCGTGGTATAGAAAGCGCTAAACGCTTTTAGTCATTAAAAGATAGAATCACAGGATTAATAATACAGCGATTAAATATGTCGTATAATGCTTAACTGCTGATGGTACGTAGGAATGTAAAAAAATACGCTTTTATAAGGGTCAATTAAAATAGCTATTTTCATTTTTACGGGCACAGAAGCATTTCTTTTCAAAAAGAAAACTTCAAGTCTATGCTCCGCTGAATCCTCGACAACGAGGATTAAATCTACCTGTATAAAACCAGCAGGTTCAACCATGATGCTCGAACATCTCTGCAGTTTGCTCAGTATTTGGTTTAAAGCCACTCTCCGGCTCATCCCACACTCCTTTACTGATTTTCCCACCTATAAATATGTGTTTTCATTATGGGAAAGCACTGGAAAGGATCTAGCGACATTAGATCCAGTTTTCTGCAGACTGGGACAACCCTACACTAGAAAACCACGATCGATCGCACCCCAAACCTCCTTGATCCTTCGCGGTGAACCAACTCAATTCGGTCCATGGAATTTTTACCCAGGGAAGGTTAAATTTTTGAAGCTTTCATGTGATGCAAGGCAGAAGCTCCTACACAATCCTTTTTTTCAATCGAGTGTATTTGGCCAGAGAGAAACCCAGCCCCGGTCATGTCTGCTTAACGAGGTTTTGAAGGGTTTGGCAGCATCGTTGAATTAATACGGCGGCGACATGTGCAAATGAGGCCAGAAGTAGGTCAGGCAGCTGAAAAGCTTGCGGGAGCCGCGCGATCCCTATGGATTCAATGGGGCAACATCCCCACGTGAGGACTGTCCCAGGGTCGAAGGCAGGCTGGGTCGGGGCGATTCAAAGTGGCTTTTTTGCAGCTATTTTCCAGTCGACGGGAAATTAGCGTGTCCCTTCTTGCTGGCGGAATCGTCAGGATGCCCCACTGAGCCCCCCAAAAATGCCCCAGCCATTAATAAGCGACGAGACTGTGCGGGTTCACCCCATCGTTAATTACGTTTGCAAAGCGCAGCCCCGACCTGGGTTCAGATTAGTTGGGAGAAAAAAAAAGAAAAAAGAACAACCAACCCTGCACCTCCTCCCCATCCCTACAGCTGCTTAAAGGCACTTTGGGGAACCTCAAACCGAGCAAAACTCAGCTCTTTAGAGAAACCAAAACTCTGGCGACGGCTTTTCCCACAGATTAATTTTGCAAGCAAAAGTATTGCGCTATCCTTACCCAAAAACTCAAACCACGGCCACAAACGGGTTAAGAAATCTGGATATTTTTTTTTTGGTGTCACTGGGTGCAGCGGGAGACCCATGAGGGTCCTGGCCACCCCACGGGAGATACTGGAGTCTCCTCTCCCCTCGGGAGCCTTCCTACCCAGCAAACCACGAGGAAAACAGTGAGATATTCTACATTAATCCCCTTTTTTCTTACTCTCATTCATGCCCTGGGGTGGGTACAAATCACCCGACGCAGTGAGACAACGCCGTCCCCAGCTAGCCGGGGCGAGCACTGCCCTCCAATGAGCTCATTCATTAAAAATAAATAAATAAAGGAACAGACTAAGGAAAACACAAAGCATTTTCAAACTCTGCCTGTAACCCCGTTTACCGGTCACAGCCCATCTGGGAACTCACGCAGATATTTCTGCAATTACACCTCTTCAAATTAAATACGCGTAACGCTATCCGCGCCCAGCAGGCAGCCATGCGAGAGGGAAGGATGATTAATTAGACCTCAAAAGGAAATACCTGTAAATACGGACTGGCTTACCCAAGATTAACCCCAGGAAGGTGCTAACTTTGTACGTTGTGCCTTAACTGAGGAGTCACAAAGCCTAAAGCGACGGGGAAATCCTTCCCCCTCCCCTTCTCCGCCACGTGCCTGCACCTCCCAGGCACCGGGGAAGCCTCACCCCGGTTGTAGCTCAATGATTCAAAACTACTTAAAAACAAGCTTTGGTTTTGCCTCTTAAAATAACCAACCTGGCTAAAATTCCCGCCAGGCGATGTCTTGCTTTTGTGCCTTGTCCCTCTTGAGCAACGGAAAGGTAAATGGCCGAGTGATGTGGGGGGGATGCAGGTGGCAACGCTGCCCAAAGGGTCCTCATGCAGTGAAAACGTGGAATTTCCCTGTTTGTGCTCCAAATGCCTCAAAACGCGACATGCTGCCTCGAGGGATTTGCAAGAGCAGGTCTGGGAGAAGGGAGATGCTCTTAAATCCACCGAAACCCGCCGTTTTGCCCACGATTGCCCATTTGGGACCCAGCTAACGCCAAACACAAGGGGCTTCGCAGCACCAGCTTTTCCCACGAGAATTTGATGCCTCGGAAGGGGAAAATTTTGACCCTGAAAAGTCAAATCCAACCCTGGGGGGGCTGGTACAGTGCAGGAGGAGGGAAACACCAGGAAGGAGAGAAAAACAACCGGAGCACCTACCGAGAAGAGGGTGGCATAGGTGGACAGAGCAAATTTGATGCTGTAGTAATAAAGGTGGGAATTTCGGCACTCGGAGGCTCGAGCCATCCTTGCAGCTGCGATGAGAGGGGTTCGCTCGCTGCCCACCGGACCCTCCCTGCTCCGGCCGGCTCTCGCCCTCCGCCGCCGAGACAAAAAAGCGTACACATGAACACCAGGCGAGCCTTGAACTTGAACTGCTCGCTCCAACTTCCGCCTGGCAGGAGGGGAGCGCGATCAGAGGGAAGGCAGCAGCGGCACAAGCGGCCGGCGTTAACCCTTTGCTGAGTTCGCGGCTTGGGTTTCTCTGTCGAGAGCGACGGCAAAGCTGTGTTTAAGTGGCTTTACTGCAAAAAAAAGTGATGCAAAGGTGAACGTCCAGCAAATTTTTTAACAGCAAACGCCTTGCAATCAGAGCTGGGCGTGCTGGAAGACTCATTGCCTTCCTGCAGCCATCGCAGGAACCCAAAGGGTGAAGTGGTAGCCCAAAATTTAGCGAGAACGGGGATAAATGTGCCCCAGGCAGTGGCTCGGAGGCCAAGACAGGAGAGCAATGTCCAGATTTACCTGTCGTAGCTTGCTACTGCGAGCAGCACCTCCCTTTCAACACCCCCTTGAGCTGCCCGGCGCTTGCGTGAATAGGGAAAAGGAAAGAGAAACGATTCCGCCCAGGCTCGGTGAGGTTTAACACTCGAAAGAAAAAGGTGTGGGGTGCAAGAAACCGGCACCGGGAGACCGCACGGCTCCAGGAAGGGTTTGTACGGACGTGCAAACATTGTCCTAGGGAGCGCAAAAGCCGCGTTTAATAAAAAGGGCAAAAAGAGACTTGGAAAAACTGTGTCTACGGTCGATCTCTGACGATGCAGAGGAGCACCTGGCAAAAGGCAGAACCCTTCGTGTCTGCAGCACCCGTCGTGTCTGCAGCGTGACTCGGCGCGGATCAGAGATAGGAAGAAAAAGGGGCATCGTCTGCCATGCGGCTCCTGGCCTGGGAAAGGTTTAAAAACCCCCTCAGCTCTTGGGAGGAAGGTGCTGCTTCTCTCTGGGGTGGCCAAATGGAGAATTTAAAGCAAGGTTTGAAGAAATAACAGCGACTCAGGGCTGCGCCCAAAGACGTGGGAGCTGTATTCACCCGGCTCTTAGCAGGTGTAGAGTAATTCAGGGCAGCGGAAGAGATCGTATCCCTTGCCATTTATAAGTATATAAGCTGCAAGGGTGAGAACAGAGATGGGATGAGCGCGATACGACTTTCAGTGGGCAGCAGATGCCAAATACTGAGGATATTACACTTCAGGATATAATAAAGGGGTGAAACCTCTCCCAAAAATGACATTTGTGGACGTGATTTAGCTACAGCTGGCTGCGATCAGGCTGAACAAGCAAAGAGAGCAGTCAACTTTGCTCCCCAATTTTTTAAAATATCAATCCATTAATGAACATCTAGTGGTTTATACCAGTGCTTTCCATTTTGGTAACACCCTACAAAGCCAGAGCTGTAAATGCCCATGCAAAGGAAGAAAACAGCGATAGCATCACTGGCACAGAACATTTCTTTTTACCAACATTTGCTTGGAATAAGAAACCCCAACACCCAGCGCCACACAAGAGACATTTGGGGAGATGAATGTTGTATTTCCTCCACCCTTTCCTTCCATTTTGAAGGATGCTCCAGCCAGGAGAACAGTCAAAAAAAAAAAAAAAAATACCCATTTGCCCCTGTGACTTTTTTTCTTGGTTTTCTAACCTCCTTCCATCAGGTTTAGCCGTGCACCGCTGCAGGGATCGCAGGGCTTCTTTTCAACTCATTGTGCAGAGAAATCTTGGCGTTTTATGACTAAGCCACTGCGCATTCACCTATTTATATCATAGAATGGTTTAGGTTGGAAGGAACCTTAAAGATCATCTACTTCCACCCCCCTGCCCTGGGCAGGGACACCTCCCACCAGCCCAGGGTGCTCCCAGCCCCGTCCAACCCGGCCTTGGACACCTCCAGGGATGGGGCAGCCACAGCTTCTCGGGGCAGCCTGCGCCAGGGGCTCACCGCCCGCACAGCAAAGAATATCTTCCCAATATCTAGTCTATATCTCCCCTCTTCCAGTTTGAAACCATTCCCCCTCATCCCATGGCTCCCCTCCCTGACCCAGAGTCCCCCCCAGCTCTCCTGGAGCCCCTTTAGGCACTGGAAGGGGCTCTGAGATCCCCCCGGAGCCTTCTCCTCTCCAGGCTGAACCCCCCCCTCTCCCCGCCTGTCCTCCCAGCAGAGGGGCTCAGCCCTCGCAGCATCTCCGGGCCCTCCTCTGGCCCCGCTCCAACAGCTCCGTGTCCTTCTGCTGTTGGGCCCCCCCGAGCTGGAGGGAGCGCTGCAGGGGGGGCTCCCCAGAGCGCAGCAGAGGGGCACAATCCCCCCTCGCCCGCTGGCCACGCTGCTGGGGATACAGCCCAGGATACGGTGGCCTTCTGGGCTGCGATCGCACATTGCCGGCTCATGGTGAGCTTCTCATCCATCAGCACCCCCAGGTCCTTCTCCTCGGCGCTGCTCTCCAGCCATTCCCCGCCCGGCCTGGAGTTGTGCTTGGGATCGCCCCGACCCAGATGTAGGACCTCACACTTGGCCTGGTTGAACTTCATGAGGTTGACATGGGCGCACCTCTCCAGCCTGGCCAGGTCCCTCTGGATGGCATCCCTCCCCTCCGGTGTGTCTGCCTCGCCACACAGCTCGGTATCATCGGCAAACTCGCTGAGGGCGCACTCCATCCCACTGTCCACATCACCACCATAACACACTTCCTTCGCTTTAATTCAGAAGTCAACTTAGTGTGCAAAAGAGCAAAGGAGAAACAGCATTTCCCTACAAAACCAGGCAGGGACACAGCTCAAGGATGTCCAAAGCAGCAGATTCAAACCAGACTTAAACCATCAGGTCCATAGATAACACTCAACATCGCCTAAAATTTCCATGTTAATTTGAAGCCAGGTTTGAATGATTCACCATAAAACTTTGGTTCATCCTAGGTTTTAACAGGAGTTTCAGGCTCTCTCTCCCCTTCTCCACGGAATCACAGGCAAACCCCAAACCTGCGGCAGCAGAAATCAGGCCAGAACCCTGTGAGCACATCGCAGGCTCTACCCCAGCACCATTTCCCCATCAGCCCGTAATTAACACCCGATATTCTGCAAGCCGTTAATTATGTCATACAATTCATTACTGAAAAAAAAAAAAAAAAAGCCAAACAGATTTGTGCCTGCAGGGATGGGAACAGCGATAAAACTCTCCGGCTTCTACACAACACCATTAATGCACTCAAGAAAGGAGATATTTGCTTTCCGCGGCGCTGATTTTCGCTGTCACTCGGACCTCGGCCCGGGAGGATCGTTGGTGCAGGGACACGGCAGCGCCACGCGTGAATCAGGAATGATTTTTATTCCCCTTAAAAATGCCTTCAATTAAAGAAAAGCACATCTGCAAAAGCAGCGGCGGGTCCCTTTCCCAGCTCCCCACCTCGCGTGCACCAGCAGGAATTGCCCCAGCAAGTTCAAACCCCATCAGCAGATGTCCAGAGACCTTTACATTTTACTTTTTTTTTTTCTCCCCCCACCTTCCCCCAAGCAAATAAGATTTTATACCGTGCTTTCCTTTCTGCAAAACAGATGATAAAGAATAAGCGCTCTTCCGGCAGCGCAAACGCATATGGATGCTTTGCTGCTTCCATCTATAGAGATGCACTCAGAGATGAGTAGGCAGGAGCCGGCCTTAAATCATCCATTTATTTATACTAACATTACCGTAATGGATAGATAATGCACAAGCCCTGCCGGACACGGGGGAGAGGCAGGCATAGCTTTTAAAAAGCTTAACTTTAAACCGAAGAAATTCCGCCGTCCAAATTTAAACAGGACTTGAAACTTTGCTCCACTCAACATCGCTCCGGCGCAATGCTCTCGGGGTACGGAGGGAGCAGGGAAGGGCGATGGGACCAGGGTGGGTTTTATTCCTCAATATTTAATTTTTTTTTTTTATTCCCCTCTTCTAGCAATGCTGCTGGAGGTGGGGGAAGGTCATAGAGTAGCTTTGCGCATGGGGAACGAACAAGCCCTTATTTATGGGTTTTAATCATTAACCGGACACCGCTTCTGGCAGCATCAGGCCCATGCAATCATTAACCACAGGAAGAAATGACTCAGCCAGCATTTAATGCTCAGGAGCAACAGGGACAGTTCAAACCGCTGGACATCAACCAGCGGCCAAAATTTGGGGGTTTGGAACCATTTGAGGGGGGGGATGCTGCTGCTGAAGGGAGATTTTCCACCAGCAGAGCCCCATCCCCTCTGCTACCCAGAGGATGGGGATCCCCTTTCTGCCCCACAAACCACCCCAGGCGTTACAGGCAGAAAGTTTCCTCCAATAATCCAGTAAAACCAAAAACTGAGGCTGCAGGAAAACGCTCTAAACCCTCCGAAGGACCAAGCCGTGCTATTATCATGCCCTCGGCGGCGCATCGCTCGGCTTTGCGTGCAACCGGCATACCAAGCGCCTTCAATAAAGATGCTGCTTCTTCCCCCAAGCGGGGCTCTCCAGCATATTAATTGCCAAGCGCTGGCAGGGCGAGCTTGACGAGCCCAGGCACCCCACTGCCACTCGACTTTGCCAGCCCTACCTTCGCAGAGGCAATTTTGCCCCCCAGAAGCATGGCGAGGCCCTTAAGCGGGGTCTTTTGGTGTTTCGGGGTCAGGAAAGGACCCAGCTGCCCCTGCGGAAGCAGCGATAAGCCCTACGCAAGCAGCCAGAGGCGGGGAAAAAAGGGGCTTGGGGAGCTTTTGGGATACATTTCACCGACAAATAACTAGATTCATAGAGAACTATGCAATGATTTTGCTAAGCTGATAGATGGAAGAAGCTGCTGGACACTGTCTGCTCTATACTGGGTCCCAGCTCCAACCCTCGTCCCGAGCTGGGCAGTCTGGGGTCTCCCTCAGCTGCACGCAGGACTGGGTGAGCCAAAAAAATACTCCCCAGCAGCCCTCAAACTCACTGAAATGGGATAGGAATGGCCAGCTTGCAGCTGGAAGCGCTAAGGGAACTGCCAGCGTTAGCTACTGCCATGCCTGGGTTCGCCGCCTTAATGATGCCCGTTGCATAAATTAATTAGTGAAGCTTTTCACAAGATCCCGCTGCGATTCCCTAGAGCCAAGTCAGGACTGGAAAGTGCTAATTCAAGGTTTAGCACTTGAGCCCAGTTGGGCACGCTGCAGGGATGGGATCCATCCCATCCTCTCCCAGCCGGGGAAAGAGCCGCCCACCGCAGCCACGCTCCATCCTGCTTCAGCCGGACACGAGAGCACCCAAATTATGGTTCCTGCCAACTAATTTAACATTTAATTCCACGAAAAGCAGTGCTGCTGCCACTCTCATTCGCGCTCCTTTTGCGAGCAAGCCCCGCTGGTACATCCTACATGGGAAAAAGTTTTGCAGCGGAACAGTAAAACGGGTTTGAATGGGAAATTCCCTCCTCATCTCCCGTGGCTTCGGGCCGTCAGACCACATCACACCCCGTTTGCTGACGGGGAGTTTGGTTTTACCCCCCCTGTCATACCAGAACTGCAGAAAGCAAAAGTTTTACTCCTCCCTGCGACTTCATCAGCAGATATTTGTGCTAATCTTAACCCCATTTGCAGGCTTTGATGTAGGATTTTTAAGGCTTTAATCGACCGCTTCTGCCTGCGCCTTTCGGCGCTGCCATTTCTGGTGGTGCAAAACTCCACGCCAGTAAGAATTCCTTATTTAAAAGCACGGGAGCCTATCTTCTCATGATTTTTCTCCTCAGATATACTCTCAGGGCTAGTTTTTCCTTCTTCATGGGCAACAGCAAGTCCCAACCCCTCCTTCTCCCAGCTCTTACCAGGTCTGTCCTGCTGGAAAAAAATAATAAATTAGGCGGACACTTTTTACAAGTCTCAAACCACGCGCAGGAGTTGTTTCTCTTTATTGGGCCCCACATAAAGCAAGCTGCCGGTTTCCAAATGAAACCCTACAGTGTCGCACACCGAGCCCGAGTTATATTCAAGCACCAGATCCCATGTTACGCGCTTCCCTTGGCTTCGTTACTCCCTCCCGCAGCAGCGAAAAAGCGCCGACCTGTTTAATAAACACAGCAGCAAACGAAAAGACCTTCTGTGGTGCAATTGCATTACTCGAATGACAACTTGGCCTGTGGTTTTTGGGTTTTTTTTTTTTCTTCCTTCTTTTCCCAGGCAGGCAGTGATTAAAGTGGAAAATGTTAATCTGTACGGCTGCAAACGGCGGCGCAGCTGGTTTCCTACAACCGGGAGCGCGGCGGCTCTAAAGAACAAAGTGAGCAGCAGAGGGAGGGGGGGGGAGGTGGGAGGAGAAATCGCTCCAAGGAGTTAAGATAATAAGCAAGCAACGCTGGAAGATGATGAGCGGGAATAAAACCAAAAGCGTTAATGTGCAATTTTCTGATTTGTAAAACACACTGATTACACCAGGAGGATAGGGAGCGGGGCTCGGAGGCGCCAGGCTCGGCGTCACGCTGCAGCCACCATGCCCGCGCCGGTGGTAAAAGCCACGTGGAGAAGAGGAATGGCTCGCTCCTGCGGTTCAATTGCGCTCCAGCATCTTCCTGGGCCAGCGCAGGTCTGCAGAGCATCACTTCTAATAGCACGGGACAGAGCGGTCCTCTGCAAACCCCCCTTATTGCCCCCCTGGGACTGACCGATACTCCCAGCCTCCGCAGCTCGAAGCCCTGCAATTTAATTAAGAGAAGGTGGGACGGCGTTGCCTTCCGCTAGGTATTTGTGAGGTCCGTATGTGCCCAGAGTTTCCGTCTCCTTCCTCGCAGCTCCTAAAGGCCCCACTCACCGAGGTCACTTCTTTTTTACCCCTCCTATTCCCCCACTATTTAACCACCTTGGTGTCTCTTTTCTGGCCACTTGCTCTGCCAAGCCTCAGCGCTGGAGCCGTGCAAATGCAGAAAGCTCAGTTGGGTTAAAAAAAAAAAAACAACCCCACACGGACATGGTGGGACATCTGCTTCAGCAAAATCTCACTTATAATTTGGGCTAGTACATGCCAAAGGGTAGAGAAGCTGCCAGGCTTATAGCCTCAAGGAATCAGGTTTTGCCAGCAGAGGAGTTATAATTGCAAAATGAAGATGAAGATGTAGCTCATAGCTGGCAGCTCTGCCTTTTCCTAGCTTTAGTTTGTTTTGTTTTTTTTTAAAAAAAAAGATTATTTATTAGTTCATAAAACTCGGGAAAACAGGGATTTGATTGCATTTTCCATGCAAGCTATGCTCCCCGCGGCACTGTGTAAAACCCACGGGGAAGCCACAGCCCCAAAGACTCTTTGCAAAACACTGAGTCACCGCAGTTCTCTCCATTAAAACCCCCTGGCTAATTAACCCCCAGCAAATAACAAACTCATTACGTGGGTTCCCAACACTAAAAATAACTTCAAACTAAAAATAACCTCTCTGTTCCTCAACCCCGCGGTCTGTGTGGAGTCCAGACCTGTGTCTCCGCCTGGGAAATGTGGATGGAGGTGACGCAATTTTCCTCTTAGACCCATTTTTCACTCATGTGCTAAGATTTAGTCTCTGCTGTGGATATTTAATCGATTGCTGTGAGATAACTGGTTAAATATGCTAAATAATAAAGCCACGGGGCTGCAGAAATTATCCAGCAGCTTGGGCTCCAGTTTGGGGAAAAAACAACCTTCCCCCTCCGCTCTCAAGAGGAGTCAGATGGGTTTAATTATCCACAAATTATTCTGAGCATATATTTTCCTTGTTCATTGTTTTTTTTTTCTTCCTTCCCCCCCTTAATTGTGCATATTTTCTTTTTTTAAAATCCAAAACTTCTTGGAAGTCCCCAAGCTTGTTATGATTCGCCCAGAACGGGACCCACCGCAATCAACCAGCCGTAATTTCATCCCGAGCAAACATTCCTCACGCGATTTGCTTGGCTTTTTCCAGAGGAAAAAAAAAAAAAACAACCACCAACAACCAAAACCCCCAAAAAACCTCTGCAGCAGGATCGACCACCATGGGTAGGATAGAACCGACGCCAACCAGCATCGCAGAGGGCGCTGCATCTTCCTGCAGCGAGTCATGGCAGATATTGCAGAGAGATTTTGCAACTCAGATGCTCGATGCGCGGTTAAACTGCTGACATACCGCCTGGGAATCGGCAAAAAATTCCAGCGAGACGACAGCTTGTGAGGAGCCACGAGGGCTCTTTCCAAACTCCTTCCCACCAACACGCAACCAACCCTGCACCAACACACTCCATCCTACGGCAACAGCCAACACCAAAACCTCTAATGCAATAAAACCCCCCCAATTTTGAGCTTCTGTCTCAAACGCCGGAGCAGCTTCTGGTTTTTCCCCCAACCGCACAAGCCAGATTTACAGCCCTGATGATAAATAAGCATTGTTCAGCCCCAGCCATACAACCCTGCTCTCGTCCCCAGGCCCTTCAAGTAATTAGGGAGCTGAAAAATACCCTCCTGAGTATATCAGGGGTCCTCAGTATTAGTGCTCAGCACTAGCGATAAGGGCTTGCTGCCCAAAGCCGCCGCTGACAGCAGACGATGCTGTCTAGGGAGAGCAAGAACCTATAGGAGAAACTTAAAAATCATTACCTGTGTGTACCCAGAAAAGCTTGTCCTTGCTTGCTAAGCACCTCAAATAAAAATGGGGAAATTGGCCTTTTCCCTCTTGAAAAAAAAACAAAAACAAAACAACCACCAACCCCACATGCCAGAGCAGGGGGTTGGGTTGAGCAGAGCCCGGTGATTTGCCCATTGAAAGGTCTTCTGCACGCCCAGGGCTTTCGGGGCTGGGTTTTCCTCTACAGAGTCTCAAGGAAGCAGTGTGTTTCACGGAGGTGATGCACAGCCCCACGGGCTATAACTACGGAGTAAATTCATTTACGTTGCTGTAATAGCGCAGCTCTGCTTTATCACTCCCCTCTACCCAAAAGCCTCCCGGGCTTGGCTATTTCCTAGGCACTGGAGAAGCAGAAATGTCACTTTGACAGCTTTTAGAAAGTCCTTTTAGGTCTTTTCCATCTTCTGGAGCTGATCTTTGTGTCTTAGATGTGGTGACAATAATGACGACTCAGCCATAAGGATGGATGGAGAGCAAGGGAAAGCAGATCTGAACTGGATATTAATCCTTACGGAGCTTTGGCACAAAATTAGAACCACGCAATGGCTGAAATCAACCCACTGTTGACTATTCTCACCCACAAACGTGTTCCTTAGGTGGATTTCAAAGCTTTCATGCCTCAGGCCATCACAAGACACAAGTGTAAAAGAGCTCATCACTTCCCACTACTGAATCCTCCCAGCTTCAGCTCCCAGTTGTAGGCAGCACGAGATCCTTTAACACACGTTGGAGGCGCATCTGAAGCCACCACAAGCAAGTACGACTAACAGGGGAAAAGCCTTTGCTCAGTTGTCCTAAAGATCCAAAAACCCAAAATTTCAGTCCGAGCAGTACAGAAAGCAACCTTAACCCTCTGCAACTGCAGCATGAAACACCCTGCGCCACCACGGCAGGGAGAGAAAAGCCGTCATCTCATGGCAGCAAACAATCCTGGCCATGAGTAGGACAGGTATATTTCAGTACAAGTTGCAAATGTGAAATGCTTATAAATCAAATAAGCCAGATTTTATGCATAGACCCCAAATCTCTGTGTGCCACGGACCTATAGGTGTTACTGGCCACCACCTCGTCTCAAGAGCACAATCTTGGTGCGATGCTGTTCTGCCAAAGTCGCTGTTTCCCTCCGTTCACGTTGTTAAACGCCAGCACAAAGCCAGGCGATACCGGCTCCCAACAGCTCCTCTTCGCACCGAGTAGTAGCGATAGCCCCTCATTTGATATCCTGGCGAGAGAAAGGATTTGCAGCCAGAAATGTGTCATAACATCTGCGTTTGCAGGAGAGCACAAAGAAAAATAAATCAGGGGAAATAAGAAAATCTCTGTTGGCCAAATAAACGGGTAAGATTTATTCTGCCTCCAAAATGTTGCTTTTGCTGGTGGTCATAGACCAAAACCTGCTCAGAGACAGCAGAGCAGTAAAAAAAAAAGCAAGCACAGTAAAGGATCATCTCACTTTTCAATGCCTTTTAACTCCTATTTAGCACTGCTCACATAAGTTTTGGAGCCCCCCAAATAAACGGGAGGCTCCGAGGGGACACCAAACGACACGTTTGTGTGTAGCCAAGTGCCAGAGAAACAACTACATTGTGTTACCACTGCACACGTCCTCGGGAGAGCAGAAAGCACATGAATCCACAGATGCCCAGCATCCATGCCCTGAGCGGAGGTTAACAGCCAGCTCCAATTTCTCTGTGGTAAATGCATAAAATTTCTTTAATCCCTCAGTTGCTGCTTCCTTAGATGTGGCAGTCACGCTACACGATAGTCTCAGGCCAAGCATGAGGAAATTCAGACTGAATAGCTTATGGCTAAAAATAATCATACTCCCTTGAAAGTCGCTTTCCTGCAGCCTCTGTCCTGCACCGGCTCCAGGCAGGGAAAACCCCCCCAGATTGCACCAATTTGCTATTTTAAAACCATTTTTGTATGCAGCAGCATTAACTTGGCTGCTTGCTACCTGTAGGCATCCAAAGGGCACCGGTTCCTACTGCAGATGTTCACACAGAAGAGAAGCGCTCGGTCTCCGTTCCCCTTTTCCAGAGGCAGTTGGGTAGGCTCGGAGAGGCTGGGCCAGAGGATAACACACAAGCAATGAAATCAGGCCAAAAAAGAAGAAAAAAGTACTATTTATCATATCGACAACAGCCCTACTGCCCTCCAAACCCCTCCACACCTAAAGGATGGGGAGCAGGCGGGACTGCGAGAGCTTGGAGCCACCTTCCAGCCTTACTCCTCCCCTTAACGCTTGAATATCGCCCAGACCTGAATTTCAGTGCCAAAATATGTAACTACATTTCGTTTCTTTGACTTCCCACCCCCTCCCCTTACACCCCAAAACTATAGCACCAGCTGCTTTAGCAATAGTTTCACCACTCTGTATCCCCGTGGTGGCCGGCGATGCTCACTTGATCACCGCAAGGGCGGACCTCGCGCAGTTGGGAAAATACAGACTAAATCCCTTGCAGACAGAGCTACGGAAACATTTACTACCCGAGACAGAAGCACCGAACGCAAAACGAGTCACCCAACGGCCTTTCCACCAGCGTTCCCCACTGCAATCCAGTACGGCTCGATAGCGCCCCTACCAAGGGCCACTGCCTCCTCTATTTGGGCTTTTGAATAATAAAAACCACTGAAGGTTTTACAAATCTTCAGTTCTTGCATAAGCCAAGAGACATCAAATCCCAATCAGCCTCTGGACAAATGCACCAAACATATGTTTAGCCATATTGCCAGGGATTAAATGCCCAATGAGAAGAAAAGTGGGTTCGAGATAGAAAAATAGTGTTTAGCATTAAATAGAGGTTTATCTGGGGGGGGGAAATGCTATCAAAGGTACTCAGGGTGAGTATTAATTGCCATTAATGACAAGCCGGATGAAAACTCCAGCTACCAAGATAAATTAGAGCTGCAAGTCGTCTATGTCAGCGCTAATCAAACTTTGCTGGAGAAAACACAGCCGCCGAGCTCAGCACTGCACAGCTGCGAGGGCGGCTCTGTCTACGAGATGCCTGGCATGACAAAAACCCTCTTTTCCAAAAGAAAAAATAAGGATTGGCATTAATTCTAGCATCCCTGCCTAATCCTGAACGGGTGCTGGATCAAGTGGTCCAGCGGTTGTTTCCTTTTACAATGCTATTTTTACCCTAAATGGTTGGTTTTTTTCCAGCCCCAGTCTCAGCTTGAGCTCATTGCACAAATGACTCATCTGTTGCAGGAAAACCAGCAGCCATGGGGAGGAACCCAATTAAAAAAAAACAACAAAAAGAGCAAACAGAAAACACAAACCAACACAAAACCAAAAAAATAATCACATACAAAGGAAATAAAACGCAGTTTTGGCCAAGGACAGAGCAGCTCCCCTGGCCCAAAACCTCAGCGTGGCACAGAGGGATGCGAACATCAGTACAATATCTGCCACCTGCGCTTCCTCAGAAGGCAAAATTTAAGTGGAAAACATAAAAAGATGACTGCGCCTGCCTACAAATCAACCCCTAACCTCCCCACCGCCTCCCTCCTCCGGCTGTTTCCGCCTCCCCTTCGATCCTCACCTATCCCAGCAGCCTTTCCGAGGTTCGAAAACCATGGAAATAATTAAGGTCTTTTCTATCTCTTGCCTTCGGGAGCTTTATCCATCCTGACAGTTGTTGGAGCTGCTCATGATACAATTATCTAATCAAGCCCTTCCTCCGGCAGCGTGCACCGAGGAAGAGGAGGCAAAGCCCACGCGCTCCCGTGGTGGCATCGAGGTGGTGGCAGGTCCCCTTCACCACCACCCTGCCCTGATGCACCGCAGTGTTTGCTCTGTAAGAGTTTGCAGTGATGGGGTGTAAAGTCGTACGAAAACCATAAAGATTTCCAGGGCACAAGGTTCATTTTCCCTTCCCCCTCGCCAAACAGCAAATTTGTGGCTCAAAGCCGTTTTTCTTCCATCCAAGCTGCCCACGAGCTTCCACCCACGACACTGTTTTATTTCGCAGACTCAGTACAACCCTAAAAGAAACAAGGTGGAAGATGCAAACTCACCTACAGGTATTTCTGCTGTCCCCCACCCCGCAGCCAGGATCTCCAAGGACAGCGTCTCGGCACTAGCTTCCCTTTGGTTTTCCCAAAAAAAACCAACAAAAACCAACCCAAGCACCTTCTTTTTTAAGAGCAAAGCACATCAAAGCACAACCCGCCTGGAAATAACAGCGCTTGTCTGACACCACCCAGTACATTTAAAACTTGGCAATTTCTCAAAACGCCCTTAGGAAATGCTTTTAAGGAGGGAATCCCAGGCTTTAGCAGCGCTAGTCAACTATTTATAACCCTGGGTTTTATTTTGGCATACCCCCAAAAAAAAAAAAAAAGAAAAATCAAAACCAAACCCAATCACGCTGCAGGAAGCCGTAACTAACCCGGGAGTTTTCTATGGGAATTGAGGGCCGGCACGCTCCGGGCAGGATGCCGGCCAGCAGTGAGCAAACCCCATCCGGCTTCACGTCCAAAACATTTCTACTCATCCCAAGCCATGGTTGCTACACTCGGACCGTGCGGTGCAATCGCTGGATTTCTAGGAAGCGAGCTGCAAACTCTTCAGGGCAGACGTGTATGGAGCCTGGACGCCAAAAAATCCCCCCCAAATTATCCCTAAATTTCCCTTCCCGCAAGGCCAGGAGACTCCGCAACCTCCTACCAGCTCCGTGCTGTTTCTCCTCCACCCAATCCAACACCACAGCAATGAGCCAAGGTGAGGCACATCCCCCAACGAGCTTTTAATTACTTGGAAACACACTACCTTGGAGCGTACGCTCGCAAACGCACAAGTCAACATGTCCCCCCCCCAGAAAAAAACACCAAAACCCCAACAGGAGGAAAGAAGAGAGGCAACCCCAGCAAGATGTATTCGGGTTTAAATTGCTCAGAGCAATCATCCAATTTAACCGTCTTCATTTCATTTGCGCGCAGCCTCGAGAGCAGTGCTGCTTGCGTTACAGATAATCTCCGCTCTTCATTTAGAGCGCTTTTGGCAGACGTCGCTGGGTCGAAAGCAAGCCTTCATTTAATAAAGAAAAGGCCGACACTTGGAAATGCGCGGCGCGTTCGCTGTAACGAGGAGTTATAGCGAGCGGCGGAGCAGCGGAGGCGTGCGGCTGTTTCTGCACGCGTTGCAAGTTGACTGCCAAAGGGGCTGAAGCCAAACCCGAGATGTTTTTCCTTCTGCCAATGCTGAAGGCAGGAGTTCACAAGCCCAAATGAGCTCCCGATAAAAACACCATCGTTAGAGAGGATGTTTGCACCACGTCCTGCTTTTGTAGCCGTGAAGTTTTCCTCCCCGGGGCTTGTCCAGGTCTGTTGCTCCTCCTCTGCCTCAGCGGTGGGTTAAAAGAGCTGCAGGGCCACCTCAGAAGTACTTTGCCTGTCTGGAGAGGGATGTTTTACAAGGGCATGTAGTGATAGGACGAGGAGGAATGGCTTCAAACTGGAAGAAAGGAGATTGAGATGAGATATGAGGAAGAAATTCTTCACTCTGAGGATGGTGAGGCACTGGCTCAGGTTGTCCCATTCCTGGAGGTGTTCAAGGTCAGGTTGGATGGGGCTTGGAGCACCCTGGGCTGGTGGGAGGGGTCCCTGCCCAGGGCAGGGGGGTTGGAACTGGATGGTCTTCAAGGTCCCTTCCAACCCAAACCATTCTATGGAATTAAGAGCAGCTTTGCTAAAGCTGTAGCCATCGCCCCAAAATCCCACACATCACCTTCCCCACCACACACTCTGTGACATGCTCTGGGCATTTGGTACAGGGAAAACATCAATAAACTCATGCTCAGCCTGGGATCATGTTGCCGTAGCTCTTGCTGCCAAGACCACAGGACTTGAGATTTCGTTTTAAGTACAAAAAAAACCCCAAAATAATAAAAGATTTTCATCTTCGCTTTGGTCTCCGGTGCTGCTGCACACCAGCACAGAGGTTGCGGCTGGCCATGCCTCAAGCTTTTCAAAAGGACCTGACACCTTCCTATGAAAAGAGCCTTCAAAAAAAAAAATAGAGAGATTAAAAGCTTCTCAGAAGCAGAGATTTAGCAGCTGCGTCCACCTCCAGCGAGAGCAGCTGAACCTTTGGGCTCCTGCATCTCGCAGCTTTGGTTGAGAGGCTGCTTCCAGGAATAGGGGCTGGTTTTTCTCCTGCCCCCCCCAGCCCTCTAGTCATTATTGAATTCATCAAGATGATAAGAGGCAAGACGAGATTAGATCCCCAAAGTTCCCATCTCCAAGATGCCCACGGCTTGCAAGAGCAGGGGGAAAAGAAAAAGGATTTGCAGAGACGTCTCTTCTTCACAGAGAAGCTGGAATAGCGGCCAGCAAATAACTAAAAAAATATCAGGTTGTGCATTTCTTATTCTTTCCTTAATTCTATCAACTCTTTCCTACAAGGAGGTTGGCTAATTTGCCAAAAAAATTCACCCCAGCAGCATGACATACCCAAATGAACCCCATTTTAACCGGATTTGTTCCTTCAGGCAGCTCAACGCCAACGGGGTAAGGTCAGCTTATACCCAGCCCGGCATCGCTTGGGTTAAGCGCAGCTCAATCGGGTGCCAAACACAACAAAAGCCATCGGGCTGCTTAGTATGCTTTAAATCCCCAAAACACTGCAAGTTTGGCACTTGGAGCACGCTATATTGTAACCTCCAAAAAAAGCCCCTCTCAGCAGCCAACAGCAATAACGGCAAAGCCTGCAGGAACGTGCCACCGGCAGCATCCCGTGCCACCGAGCGATCCTCGACCCTTTTCAGCCCAAATCCCCCGTGTCCACACGCATCGCGCACTTGTTTGGCCATCGTGTGAAACTCCCTACTCCGAAAGCGTTTCCTCCTGGC
This sequence comes from Pluvialis apricaria, assembly GCA_017639485.1. Lineage (NCBI taxonomy): Eukaryota > Metazoa > Chordata > Aves > Charadriiformes > Charadriidae > Pluvialis > Pluvialis apricaria. The sequence goes on from CM030030.1 coordinate 6,478,379, forward strand.
TTTCAGCACAAAACAGTAAATAATTGGGGGAGGCGGCACGGAGACAACGGCGCACATGGTTCTCAACGCCAGAAACAAGCAGCTGTAGAGCATCAGGAGCAGACCTGTCCCCCCTAGCTACTGAGTGCCGGTTTGTACCTTTAATTAAATAGCGGCGAACATTGGTACAAGCTGCATACCTTTTTCCTTAATTAATTCATTCACCGCACCAGACCCTTCTGCCTTCAGGAGCACCACTGCTATTCCCTCATGTCTTCCAAGAAGCCATTTTAAGAAGAAAAAGGAGGGGGGGGGGGCAGAGGGGGGAGGAAAGAGAACCCCCACAATTTCATTTCCAGTAGCAAAAATCCACTTGATTTTCTTCCTGGATACACATTTCTGCCCTGCAGTGGCTCCTCACCTTTTCATGTCACCAATTCAACTGCTAATTCCTCTCTCCCCATCAGCCGCTGTCAAGAACTATTCCTCTTTTCTTCTTTTATTGACTTTGGAGCTGTAACACAAGAGTTTTCATACTCAAACCGATTGCTCACCTCTCATTCAATTTGGCCAGCACATCCCTAGCTGTGCTTATACAATCTCCACCGAATTTCGGGCTGGAGTTATTTGTGGCCATCAGCGCAAATTGCATTTGGGGAGGGGGAAGAGACAGCAACAACCACAGCTAAAACAGATTAACCGGTTTTTTTTGGAAGCGGCTGGAGAGCAAGATGCAGTTTAGCTCGGGCTAAAACACCTTGGGCAAGTTTTCTTTAATATTTACCCACTTAAGGCTCAGCTGGAGCGAAGGGCGTTCCAGTTCACAAGTACGTTTTGCCACTATCCCACTCCAAATTCATGATAGCACAGCGCTACACCTCCAGCCTCACCGTCTTTGCAGTTAGAGGCTCCGTAACACAAACCCACCCAAATCCATGGTCCTCCGTGAGCCCCAGCATCCCTTTTGAGGATGTTTAGCCTTAATTTCATGTTGGCATCCTTCCCACACGCGTCCTCAGATCCCCTATTGCCTCCAATATTGAGGACGTACACAGCAAACGTCCCTTTCCTAACAGCTCAGCATAAAAAACCCCTCACTTTATCTCCTGGAAGATCGTTTCCCAGCAGCTTCAGTATTTCCACCATGAAATACCAGCACAAAATCCCAGCCAGGCAAGCAAGCTGGAAACAAAATACACACAGGCAACAGACCGGCTGTGGAAGAAGGGCTTTTTGCAGTTATTTTTGGGGTAGAACAATACCAGCCAATTAAACCACACACAAAAAAAAAAGCCATTAAAACAAGAGTCAACGGTTTGCATACAAAAAGGCCGCGTGAGAGAGTTGTATTCCTCAGCTAAAAGCATCTCTCGCTGCTTTTATTTGCACAGCTCGCTCTCTCTCCGGCCCCCGGGGTCAGAAGGTTGAAGTTTTGTATGGAAATAGCCTTCTGCGAGGAAGCATCGCTCGCTCTCTCGAGTCCTCTGGCAAAAGCCGATCCGAATCTCACTTAATATCACATCCTTGCAAAGCGAGTGAATTAAGAGGTTCTGGGAATTGAAAATAGTTTAATTAGCTCCTGCTTGGTCTAGGGCCCAGCTCATTAATTCATCGACAGCTAGCAAAGCTAATTTTACTGGAGGAGCTGATCATTTGTAACCACAAATATCATGAAGGTAGCATCACCGCCGTCTTTTTTTTTTCCCCCCATAGCAAGCAATAACTGGAGCGGCAAGAGGTGTTTGCAAAGCAAATTCCTCTGCAGCCGTCATCCGGATGGGGTTCGCCAGGGCCCACCAGCCCCAGGCGCTAAGTATTAATAAACTTTATGAGCCCACTGTGAAAATCGCCCAGTTTACAAGAGTCACCAAAGCCAAGCTGCTACTGAGCCACACGACGCGCGTTGAGCTATTTTTATTTAGTATTTGCAAGCGTTTACTCTCCTTGTGCCACCCAAGCTCCATGGCACGGGGCTAGGCGCTGCTGTTACCGCTTCCAGCTAGGGGAAAAAAGCCTTTTTCTCCCCAATTTTCCTCTCTCCACGCAAGCTACCAGTCTCTGGCTGAGCCCTTCATGCCTATGACCTGCTGCAAAGCTCTGCAGGCAGCTTTTCCTGCTAAAACACAGTGCTCTGGGCTGGCACTGGGCTGCTGCATGAGTTTCCCAGCCCAGGAAGCGCCCCTCGGGCATCACGATGAGCCAGTGGGTAGCTCAGTCGCAAAGTCGGAAAGTCCAACGGGATATTGTTAATTTTGCCAGCTCCAATAGCGTGAGGGTGCTCAAACCAGGACCCAGAATGGTGGGGAACTGCCATCCTTGGAGATGCTCAAAGCCACCGAGACATGGACCTGAGCAAACCCAGCTTTGAAACCTCAAGGCTTTTCCCACACAAATGGTTTGCAATCCTCAGGAGGAAAAGCTGGAAACAACTTCCCTGGAGCTGGACACCATCAATCACATCATCATTCAGCCCATCCATTTAATGACATATCTGAATAGGTCCTTCGAGGCCCCTTAGGCTGTTCTCCCACGGAAAAGGTGACACTATTTCTGGAGCAACAAACCTGGAGGAGCCACCTCTGCACTGCATTTGAGGTTGGCCTCAGCACGGAAACTTGGGTGGAGAGGGAGGAAGAGGTAAGAGAACACGGGGGCATTAAATCATCCAGAAAGCCTGCAGTTCTCAGCTTTCGGGTGCAAACCAGAGAGCAACCAGCATCCAACGCCATGGGAAAACATCACAAGGAAGACCACCACAAAGAGCGCACGGTCAGAAGACACCAAGTCTGATTTTATCTACTGCACTGGTCACCCAAGGCTCCTCACCTTTCCACACCACAGCTGCGGTGGCCGGTCAGTCCTGCGACAGAGCCTAAAGCCAAAACCCTCATGTTTTCCACCCAAACGCATCTTGCACATCACTGCAGGGCATTTCCCAGGGACGCACCCGGCTGGAGAGGCAAAGACAAATCCATGTTTCAAATGCAACAACACAGAGGTGGGACAAGCCCGAATCTTTCAGTTCCCAGAAGACTTTTTTGCGGTGAAAGAGAAGGAAACTCATCTCCCCTAGGGCTGAAACACAACTCCAAGCCAGGTGTGCTCTGGGGTGCCCACAGCCAGGTTTTGCACGCTCTGCTTTACCACCAGCCACCCCTCGCGATGCCGGGAGCGTTGCTAGGACACCTACGCCAGGCTTCAGCGATTTCGGGCTGAAGATGTGTCAAAGAGCAGCAGGAGGCTCTGGGAAAGGAGGGAGAATTTAAGGAGCAAGTTGCCAGCAAGAGGTACTGCCTGCCTAGAGGAGCCCGGCACTCAGGGCAACACAAATACCAGCTCTGCTTCCCCTTTCCATTGGGAATTGCTCTTTATTTGGGGCAAAAGGCTCAGGAGGAAGCTGGTGGGCATCTACCCTACCAAAGCAGCACCAGCTCCACCTTCTTCACCCCTTAAACCTGCACACAGGCTATTTTTGATCCCATTAACCTTCTCCCCCTCCTGCCCTTTATTAAGCAGTGTCACCAGCTAACGGAGAACCTGTCCCTCTCCTGCTCCTTTGGATTCCTCTCTGCAGCTCACCAGTAAGAGACAAAACTGCCGTTTCCAGAGAAAATTGCCCGTCCATCAGTTCTTCTTGCTGAGGTCAGGGCTGGTCCAGGCTCATCCCCACCCTGGTCATGACTCTTGGGCGGTTAGGCTTAAAAAAAATGGGGCAGGACCAGTAGCTGCTACCCCTGGGTATGAGCTAAACACTTTACGCCCTAAATCCTGCCCGCAATCAAAGCCCTGCAGACCCCCAAACCGCTGCGCTGCCAGCTCCGAAGTTCAAAGCAGAGACGTTCTGCCCGGGGCAGGGGAAGAAAAGAAAAGCTTTTGAACCTCCACAAAGGTTTCTGAAAAGCACAAAGATGGGTTATTCACCCACGCAGCCAAAGCTTTTGCTTGGGTTGGGCATGCCAAGCCGAAAAATAATAGTTAAAGCTAAACCTAGGTTTGAGCCTTCTTCCACCTGATGTGGAGGATAAAGAAAGCAAATGAGGGGATGCAGAGGAATGAACCCTGCAATGAACCGCCCCCCTTCCCGAGGCATCTTTCAGGGAGGCAGGAAGCTCAATTGAAAAAGAAATTTCAGCAGGGAACACTTTGGGGCAAGTCAAGTGTTGGTGGTGAGAACCGGCATTTAACACAAACAGCAAAACCAACACAGGCTGGATTAAATCAGCAAATAATTGCCGACAGCCAGGAGAGAGCTGCGCAGCAGCCGTGCCCCGGCAGAGGATATTTCGGCATTCACAACCAGGTGCTAAACCAAATCCATCATCAGGAGTTTGGGGTGGCTCCTTCAGGAACCCACCATCAGTCCCTCCCGCACCAGCATTTGCCTTCCCCTGCTCTTCTCGGTGTCACATACTGTATAGCAGCAAACCAATCCCTGTATTTTATTCTGCTAGTGTAGGTTTTGCTTGCCTTTTTTTTTCTCCTCATAATCCCAGTTATTTTCTCCTCTCACGCTCCAAAATCGAGGACTCCAGCAGCTCGTTGCCACTGCAGGCAGCTTCAGAGTCACAGCAGTTTTGGTGGGCTGACATAATTATAAGGCAGGAGTTTAAATCCCCATCCCAAATCACTTCACCTGGGGTAGATCCCAGGCTCCCCAGTTTGTTTTCTTAGCAAACCACATCTCCCCAAATTCACAGCTCTCTCTGTTGGCCATTCCCCCATCGCTACATCTATTCAGGCTGTGATTTTGGTGGCCGTACAAGTCTCTGGCATGATTCATGGGGTTCTGCCCATCGCTACTTACAGCCTCAGGGTTCCGCAGGGATGCGGAGCTGCAAGAAACCCCCCCAGTTTCTCCTCCCTCTTCTCTTGCTTCTACAGCCCAGAGCTGCTGCGGTGGCACAAGGACCCTATTGCAACAGGGATGCTGCAACACAACAGTTTTAGATGCTTTTTAGGTGATGTATAGTCTTAAATCCATACTTAAGAGCTCCCTTGGCCTAGGAAGCTGCAAAAGTCTGCACTGGCACGCAGCAAACACACAGCACTCCCTTAGTCACCAGGGTCACATCGCTGACGGCCACCACGTAACACAGCTCTTGCTGGGGCAGGAGGTGACTTACAGAACACACAATCGAGCAAAACATCCTCAAAAAAACTCATTTCTAAGGAAACCGTTTAACACGCTCCTTCTGCAAGGTCAGGAAGTTCTAAAAGAGAAGAAAAACACACACACAAAAAAAAAAAAAATAAACCCGAACTACTAAACCTGCTCTAAAGGGTTTTGCAAAAACTTCATCCAACCACAGCACTGCTCCAAAACAGAGAATCTTGGAAATCCAACACCCCTTGCACGACGCAGGCTTCCTCCCCAGGGAAATAAATCCCATCTCAGACCGCTCCAAACAAGGAGACTTCACCCACTTCTGCTAAAAAAACCACAAAGCACACTTACATTTAGCAAAGAGCCCACGGTTCAGAGCCACACAACCTCCATCCACCCTGCTTTTCAGCTTCACCAAAGCTACAGCACAAAGCTACCTGGAAGCAGGAAGAGCACTCGTTAATTAACAAATCACCCCAACCTGGGAAACACCAACCCCCTGCGAAAGGTGATCCCCCCTCCCCTCCACAAAGCAGAGCTCAGCTGTGCCCAATTTAAAGCCGAGGGGAAGGTGTGGAGCTTGGAGAAACGGGCACTTGTACACACGCTTGTGCAACCTGTCTTGCAGGAGACAGCTTGTTTCTGGGGCTTTTTAGATGATACGATTTCCAAATTAATCGTGAGGAGCAGCCTGGCAAAGCGAGTTATTTCTGCTGACGGATAGCTCAGCGTCCAAGCGCTGCTCGGTGCCGCGGAAAATGGCTCGTGCGGCTCCTCGCTGTCTCTTCCGCACGCGCGGGGGCGTGAGGACAAGCCGCTTCCCCGCTCTGCTTGAGGGGACACACCGGGGCAGATGTTCCCTTCCGGATCCAGCTGTTTTAGGAAAAGATGTCATTGCCTTGCTGGGTGCAAGCTGCTGTCCCCCCACTGGTGCCATGCCCCAAATTTAAAGCACAGCTTGATGCCCCTGCGCTTATTTTACCCAAGGAAGAAGCCAGGCCAACACCTCTGCCGGCAGCGTGCGAGGCATATTCGTTGTTGAGGACCTGCCGCTGCGTTTTGAGGAGGCAGTAAATCTTCAATCTGCTCCTGGTGGTGTTTGCGCCCGGCTTTGTGCGATGGGGAGATGGGGTCCAAACCCCCTGGTCGGGGTGGATGGAGGAGCCGAAACCTCAGAAGCTGGGAAAAACCCCACCATCTCTGATGGCTCCCCGAAGGACGAGGCCAGTTGTTCCTCCCAGCCAACCACGCTTTGTATGCGCTCGATGTTACGCCGACCCCGGGGACTCTGCTGGGAAACCTCTAGCGTAAGAGGTTCCTGTCCTTCTGCAAAACACAACAGGAAAAGGCAAGGTTCTCTCCAGCTGCCAGTTACAAAGCCTTTCTCCGTGCTCCCAAAGGGCTGCCGATATACGTGAAGGTATAACGAGCGGCCCCCGGGGAAGGGAAGGGAGAGGGCTTCTTGGATTCAGTGCATTCACGCCCGGAATAGCACTGGCGTCTTCACGGGGGCCCGCGAGCGGTAATTAGTTGTCAAAAGCTTGCAATAATCTGTTTGGTTTTGCCAAGCAATAAATACATCTGTTCTCCCTCACGCAGGTTTCTGTCTTAGGCTTGATTATTTTTTTTATTTTGTTCTTAATTTTATTTTTAACGCAATCTCTTCCAAAAGAAAGAAAACGTATCCTTTGGGTGAAATCCCCCCAGACAAACTACCCAACGCTCAGCAGCCTGAACACGCCGATACACACATGCAGAGCCGGCTTTGGTCGAGACGTCAGGCTGCATTTTAATTCCTTGCACGGCAGCAGCACAGGGAAGGGGGAAAAAAAAATAAATAGCCGGTTCTTTTCAACCAGGAGCGTGCAAAGGCATTGCCCCCTTTTTCCTAAGGGGGAAACTGAGGCAGGGATGTGCTGTCTCTCAGCCCTGCGGTGGTTCTTGGGGAAGGGGATACTACCAGCTCGGAGCAATTTGGGGATGGAGGGAGCGGGAAAGGGTTTGCTGGGGTGGGAAAAGATTTGCTGGGGTGGGCTGAGATGACTGCTAACCTTGTCCCCACCTGGCAGGGTGTCCCCTTCCTTTGGGGTTCACCCTTTGCCAAATTTATAGCAATGCCCCGAAACAGCCTGAGGAGGAGGAGGAGGAGGGGGGTTGGTGAGAATTAGAAATGCCATCCCCCGGGAGCCCTCCCCAGCCCCGGCAGGCTGCTCGCCCATTCCTCCTCTTGCATTTTTAGGCAATGCTGCCATCGAGTGGTCCAGGAGCATCCGGATGCGGGAAGAGCGCTCGGCCACCGGCCTGGACCCCTCTGCGGTCACCCAAGCACTCCCAGGGCTGCTGGAAACACCGAGGCCTCGGTTGAAATATATCTCCTCCTTCACCCGTCCGAGCCTTAAAAACCGCGGTCTGACTTTAACAACCGTCCTGGTGTCGGGGACTAAAGAGTTTCGGTCCCTCAGGCTTCCCAAAGGGACGTAAGAGCCGAGCATCCTCCCTCAAACAATGCTCAGCTGTGCAATTCCAACCCAACTCTCCCGGTTTTCGGGGAAGCCCAGCTTTACCTGGGAGCGGTTCCTCCAGCTCAGTGCTCCTCTTCCACCGATTCAGGAGGCTGCGTCCCCAGATCACCGTTTAGGGCCGTCCTTTAAGCAAACCGGAGGGAAGCGCTCAGCTTTCCAAGGGGATTTTCCTCTCTGTTGGTGCATCCCGAGGGAAAACCAACTCTCCTGGCAGGCAGCAAGACAGTTGTTATTTTATTTTGCCCACGCTTGGCAATAACACAACACTGGAGGAGTGCGTTAAAATCACCCCTGTCTGGTGGATATTACAAACCCGGACTGTGGGAAGGTGCGAATCTCTGTTTGCAGTTTCATTAGATACCAACAGCTTATTCACGGGAGAGAAGACCCTTTTCGCGGCGAAGGTTTCGCCAGCCCAAGGGGAGCCGTGTTTGCTTTACGAGCGGAGGGGCACTCAAACGAAACGTCCTGTTTGCAGCGGTAGGGAGCCGCTCGCGCCGGAGCGGGAAGACCTTTTCCTTTTTCGAGAAGTCAAACATTTGCTTTGTTCGCCGGGGATGCAAAGCACTCGCCGACCACAACGTAAAGCCGGTTGGAGAAATCCCACGGCTGTCATATTGGAAAGTTTTACAATATAGAATTAGAATATAAAATAGATGATATATAAGCTTTACAATTAACAGTGTGCGTTAAACTGCTGGTGACTTTTTGGAGGGCGTTTGGCCCAGATCCCCGTCACCCCCAGAAGGATGCGAAGCACAGGAAGATTTTGAGGGCAGAGAAGTTGGAGAGGGGCTGAGGAGGGGTGAAAACCGGGGGGGCGAAGGGGGTACGGGGAACCCTGGGGGCTCCTGCCCGCTGGGAAGGGCGGCTCTGCGGGGAGCGGGGCCGGAGGAGGGGGACTGCAGCTCCGGGCCCCAGCGGAGCCCCCCCGGGCAGGGCAGGGGGGGCCGGGGGAGGGCTCTCCCTGCCGGCTCTGCCCATCGCTCGCTGGCACCGCCCGCCCCGCTTATAAAAGCCCCGGTGGCGGCTCGTCCGCCGCAGCCGGCTCCGCGGCACCGGCTGCGCCCCGCATCCCGCTCCGGACCCGCACCGGGGGGACGCGCATCCCGCTCCGGTCCCGAATCGGGGGGGGATCCACATCCCGAACCGGGGGGGACCCGCATCCCGCTCCGGTCCCGAATCGGGAGGGATCCACATCCCGAATCGGGAGGGACCCGCATCCCGCTCCGGACCCGCACCAGGGGAACCCGCATCCCGCTCCGGTCCTAAATCGGGAGGGACTCGCATCCCGAACCGGGAAAGACCTGCATCCCGCTCCGGTCCCGAATCAGGAGGGACCCGCATCCCTCTCCAGTCCTGAACTGGGAAGGACCCACATCCCGCTCGAGTCCTGAACCAGGAGGGACCCCCATCCCGAACCGGCTGCACCCCAAACCAGGAGGGACCCGCATCCCACCCACTCCAGTCCCAAACTGGGAGGGACCCACATCCCGAACTGGCTGTGCCGCAAATCAGGAGGAATCTGCGCCCCTGTGCAGCTGCAGCCGAGCCCGGAGGGACCCGCGCCCCGATCCAGCCGTGCATCCCAGTCTGGCTGTGCCTGAACCGGGAGGCACCCGCGCCCCGAACCAGCGGTGTGCCTTGATATGGCCGAGCACCCTGCTCCAGCTGCACCCCGAGACAGGAGGGACCTGCACCCTGAAGCAGCTGTGCACCCCAAACCCACTGCACCCTGAACCAGAAGGGCCCTATACCCCAAACTGGCTGCACCCTGAACCAGGAGAGACCTATGCCCTGAACCAGCTGTGCACCCCAAAATGGCTGCGCTCTGAACCAGGAGGGACCTGCACCCCAGAGCATCCATGTACCCTGATCCTGCAGCACCCTAACCCAGGAGGGACCTGCACCCCAAAGCATCCGCGTGCCTGGTCTGGCTGCATCGTGGTGCGATGGATAACGCTCTGCCGCTGGAAGCGGAGCTGGAACACCAGTGGCTACTCAACGCCTCCCTGAACGAGTCCTTCGCGAACCAGTTCGTGCAGCCCCCGTGGCAGGTGGCCCTGTGGGCCGTCGCCTACGCCCTCATCGTGGTGGTGTCGGTGGTGGGGAACGTGGTGGTGATGTGGATCATCCTGGCTCACAAGAGGATGCGCACCGTCACCAACTACTTCTTGGTGAACCTGGCTTTCGCCGAAGCCTCCATGTCCGCCTTCAACACGGTGGTGAACTTCACCTACGCCATCCACAATGAGTGGTACTACGGGCTGCTCTACTGCAAGTTTCACAACTTCTTCCCCATCGCCGCTGTCTTCGCCAGCATCTACTCCATGACGGCCATCGCCCTGGACAGGTGAGCTCTGAGCGTCAAACCCCAAACCTTTCCCGGTACCCAGGTCTGCCTCCAGCTGGGTGCTGCACTCAGCTCCATCTGAGCTCCGGTTTGCAATTAAAATAAAGCTCGTTTTGGTAAAAGAAGGCTAAAAAGAATCCCTCTCCCCGCCCTGGTCGCAGGTGGCTTTGGGACTCCTTTGTCAGCTCTGCAAAAGGAGCTTGAGAAAAGGCATTATAACCCCGGTGCGTGTCGGTCTTGGGTGTGCATTTGTAGCATCACTGTCCTCTCCTTTCCCAGCTCCTCTGCAGAGCCGTCCATTCCTTTCCCAACCTCCTTATTTAAAAGCAAAGTTGATGCTTAGCACAAAATGGCATCACCTCATGATATAAAATACATGCCTGTGTCGGACGTGCCTCTGCTGCGCTGCAGGAGCTGTTTCGTGTCGCTTGATCCGGGTTGGGAACCGTGTAAGGAGCCTCGGAGCTCGGGAAAGGCGTCTTGGCTTGGCGAGCGCATTGTCGCGTTGCATGTCGGCGTGTCCCCCCAGGCAAACCCACCTTGATTTTATTAGCGGGGGTCAAAAGGGAGAGGTGGGTGCCAGGGATTTCTCTCCTTCGGCTGCAGCCAGCACAGCTTAGTTGTTTTGGGGTTGGGTTTTTTTTTTCCACCGCCTGGTTTCTGCCGGCGCTGCCGGATGGCTGGGGACTGCCGGCAGAGCGAGATCCCGCTTGCGTTTTGCCACGATCAAAAGTTCAGCCAGCGCTCGGCAGGGTGCCGTGGCATGGGGGACGCTGCCTTTGTCACCGCAGAAGGATGAGCCAGGGGTCGAGGGACACAAAATAGCCATACACCACGGTGTAGCTCTCCTCTCTTCTTTTCCCCCTCCAAGAAATCTTTTATTTGATGGCATTTTCACACCAGCGCTCGGGATAAATCGAGGTGCTCAAACAGCTTTGCAATTCCCTCTTGAGTACCGGCGTTTCAAGCGCAACAGATTTTTCCCAGTGCGACATATTTCCCTAAGACAGCTTGGCTCTGCAACGCCTCGGTTTTTTGGTCCTTCTTCCCAGGGAGTAAAAGACATTTTGGCTGGGAATACACGTGAAGAGGAGTTGAAGGAGGGGGGAGATTTGCATTGCTGTATGCCAGCACATTTTGAGCTGCTGTCTAAGTGCTGCACAAACTGGCACGGATATTTGCCTGCGAGAAATTATAGCGCTGCCACAACTCACGCATTGGCAGCTTGGGAAACGGAGCTCGAGGTGGATGATGCTCTCTCAGTCATTAAAAACAGGCTCGGGGTTTGTTTCGCTCTGGAGCGGTTGCAAGACCCTCTCTCTGAAATAAATCGGACATTGCCAAGCTCTCATATCAGAGATGTGAGGAGAGTTAAGGCAAAAATGAATAAAAAGAGGAATATCACCAGCGTGGCTCTGTTCCTACCCGATGGTTGCTGGCTCTGTTTCAGGAGCATCTGCGTTTTAAGGATGTTGGGGATCAGCCGGCAAAGCCCCTTTCAGGTTGGGATGAATTAGAGAGATTTTTATAATTTTTTTTCTTAAATAGTTTGGGTTTTAGCCTTTGGTCCACACCCTGGAATAACCAGAAAAGCAAATCTGCCAGGGTAAAATGGGGAGCAAAGGCAGGTCTGGGAGCCTGGGGCTGAATTTCTGGGGTGGAATTAGCATTTCCAGCTTTCTTTCTTGCATCTGCAAACACTTATCAGAGGTTTGGTTTTCCCATGGCTGGGCTGCGAAACCTGTGCGTGCAGGCTTAGCTCACCCTCGAAGAAGGATCCAAAAGAAGCCGCAGCCTCGGTGTGCAAAACACCTCCCGCATGGAGCTACCTGCCGCGTTTCTTGGCCCCAAATTCCCAGCGAGGTGGGAAATTGGGAAGGCGAAGGCAGCAAAGCCCGTCCTCTCCCCCTCCAGGCAAGCAGCACGCACCAACATCTCCAAGCGCCGGAAAACTGCTCGTTTTCCCATGTCTGAGACCTGACAATAGTGACTTAAAATGTACAAAATGCAGGAACTTGTTCCAGGAACACAAAAAGGAAGAATTTGTCCCGGCAAGCAGCAAAAGGCTGCGTGGGAACAAGGAAAGCAAGTACCTGAGTTCGGAGCAGCAGAGGCAGGTAGGCTCAGTAAAGTGGGTTATATTCACAGTCAGGACACATCTGAAATCAAACATGACTGCAGTTGTGATTTTCATCAAAAACCAGGACAGCAGAATTGACTGCGCCTCGTGTTCCCAAACTGTATTAAGCCATCTATCAGAGCGGTTGGATACGGAGTCTGAAGGCTCGGAGGAGCATCAGCCTGCAGATTGCTCCCCTAAATCATCTCCGCTTGTGCTTTCTGCGAGCAATTTCCAGAACGTCCTCGCCGGAGGATAAGAAACCGCCTTGGAAAGACTTGGCAGAACCGTAAGAGAGTCATTGAGAGAAGAAGTGGAGAAGTGGGTTTGATTCTCCCTACGGCTTTTTTGCAGGACCTGCCATGGGTTTGCACAGGAAGGAAAAAAAGAAGCAGCTTTTCCTTGAAGCTAAACCACCCGCTCTTTCGCCGGGACCTATTTCAGCCTGGGCACAATGGCTGTGAAAAAATAAAAAGTTAATCCTATAGCCAGTGTTATTCTGAACCCTGCAACAATAGCAGGAAATTCAGGAGTCAAGGCTGGCAGCTGGTGAAGTCTGCTCAGGAAAAGCCATGATGCTGCTTCTCAGCATCCTGCAGAAGTGGGGGCCAAACAGCTCGCTTTGGCACTATAAAATTTGCCACGTCCTTCAGTTTTGGGCGTTTCAGTGCCAGAGCACCTCACATATCCCTTTCCAGCTTCAACCTCTCCTTGTGAATTAACTCACTTGAAAGACAGTCAGAAAATCCGGGTTTTTTCCAATCTTCCAGAAAAAGTGAGAGCGCAGCAGTGCCCATGGTGGGTCTAAGCTAATTTGCAGCCACACTTAGAGGAAAAAACCCATCGCTAAGTTGCAACATCTATGGCACATGGGGTGGAGCATCGTTAGATAAACTGTTGACATTTTCTCTCTTCTTGGGACCTGGATTCATTCCTGAGCACCACCCCTCGCCTGCACCCTTAGCAAACTTCGGACAAAGGAATGAGTTTCCGTGATGATGGGCAACCAGGAATGCAGCTGAAGGTGAAGATCCCAGATTACTTGCAGAATCGAGGTGGAAGAAGTCATCTCTGACCTCAAAGCTTTAAGTGAGCGAAACCAAAAACACCGCAGACTCACCAAATCCCGATGAGAAGGGCGAGAGCCCTGCCACGAACTCGGGGTGAAAACAGACCATGCAGCGCTTGGGCTATTTAATACAAAGCAATTTTCCTTTTTCTGCAAAGCGTCCCCTGCTCTAAAGCAGCTATAAAAATGAAATACGGTGGGACTAACCTCCTTCAACCCCTAGACCAACTTTCTGCTTTTGCTCATTAAAAGACATCCACCCTGTCTCCAACCTCCACCGGCACCAACGCTGCCAGTTCAGCTCAGCATGCTGGGCTGGGCAACCAAACTGGGATCTTCTTTACATTCCCCCCCTTTTTTTTTTTCATTTCCAAACAGCTTATCAAATTATATGAGGTGTCTTAAGATCCATCAATTTGCCAGCAGGAGCTGCGAGAAGAAATGTCAAATCGGCGAACCTTCCTTCGCCGCCGCGGCTCCTAAAATTGCTAGTCTGCAGCCGAGATCTGTTAATATCTCCCCAACCCCATATTATTTGCAGCAGAAAAACTGGCTCGGAAAATTATTTACTGCTTGCAAGCTTGAACTCCCAGGCTGGAGGAACCAGCTGAATATCAGGAACATATTCGCCAGCTCAGCGACCCCATGCCTTCCCCGAGAGGTGATTACTGCAGAAAGAAACCCTCCGGAGAAGACAAATTACATCAGCGCACAGACAGGTTAATTAGTCATTTACACCCTAATATAGCACCAGTTGTGGTTTGGTTGGTTTGTTTTCTTTTTTTTTTTTTTTTTCTCTTGAATTAATGGACTTCTGGGGTTTGCAGAGCAGGACTTTGATCCGCACCCGGCGCTGTGTAATCTTGCTCTGCTGGGATGTAATTTAGAAGATGGAAGAGCAAGGGGGAAGCGAAAAGGAGCCCGCGGCCCCTGCACCGGCCACCCTGCGGCATTGCCTACGCCCCGGCTAGTGATAACCTAAGCAGCTTTTTGCATTCTTGAAAAATCAAGCGTCACAGAACGCAGCAAAAACCCTATGAAGCTGCTGGATACCCGGCACGGCGCTGATTTCCCTTCTGGGGTTAGAACACAGGGGGACGGGGATGGACAAAGCAGCGCCTTAGTAAGGGGTCACTCATCAAGGCTGGTTTATGCCCCTGCTCCCAGCAGCGGTCTCTGATCTGATGGGTATTAACTGGAATTAATCCCCCTCCACCCCCCAACAATAGCCAGTAGATATGAACTCAGCCTGTCAAAAAATAAATTACATCTTTCCCACCCCCCGCCGTTTCCTTTGGAAAGAAGAGCCGGGTTGAAATTCCCATGGCAATAAATATAGAACTAAGATGAAAATATAGAATAAATATAGAACTAAGATGAATTAGTGACAGTTTGGTGGCTGGGAGATGCAGGAGGCTCAGGTTTAAGACAAGCTTTTGGAGTGCCCGCGTGCGAGCTGGGCGCTGGCACAAGCCACCACAGGAGTTTGAGGGCCTCTGGTGAGATATTTGGTTTATTTGATGGCTTCCTTAATTTATTCCTTCATTTATTCTTAATTCCTCAATGGTCCAGTGGGAACCACCCACGTACTGAGTGCGCCAGGTCTCATGGGTCACCAGCCCCTGCATTTCGTGTGATTTTTGTTCTCCCCCTTCACTCTCCAGCTATAAACCAGCACCGGGACTAATGGGTTGATAAGATCGTACGGGTACCTTGATTAACAGCATCTGCAGAGTCTCTCAGCAGGGCTGGGTTGTGCTTTGGGTCCTCCTCTCCCATCCCAGCCCCGCGCTGTCGGCAGATGCGATGAATGCAGGAGAGAGCTCTCCGCCTCCTTAACAGCCCGCTGCGACCAGCTGGGGTTTGATCCTGCTGCGTCGGCTTTTAAGACTGAGCGTGGCGGTGGGATTTGCAATGCGAGAGGTGCGGTGCAGGACCGCAGGGGAGTTTGCAAAGCCACCAGAGTAACTCAGGTCACTCTTTGGTGGTGGGTAACACCTCCTTTTCAGTGGTGCACCTCTGCTGGGAGGACAGGCTGAGAGACTTGGGGGTGTTCAGCCTGGAGAGGAGAAGGCTCCCGGGAGACCTCAGAGTCCCTTCCAGTGCCTAAAGGGGCTCCAGGAGAGCTGGGGGGGACTCTGGATCAGGGAGGGGAGCGATGGGATGAGGGGGAACTGTTTGACACTGAAAGAGGGGAGATTTAGATGAGATATTGGGAAGAAATTTTTCCCTGTGCGGGCGGTGAGCCCCTGGCGCAGGCTGCCCCGAGAAGCTGTGGCTGCCCCATCCCTGGAGGTGTCCAAGGCCGGGTTGGACGGGGCTGGGAGCACCCTGGGCTGGTGGGGGGTGTCCCTGCCCAGGGCAGGGGGTGGCACTGGATGGTTTTCAACATCCCTTCTAATTCTAACCATTCTATGATTCTATGTGCTCGAAGCAAATACCAAACTGCTTTCAAAAAGGAAAGATGCTGTGCCGTATTGATGCTGTGGGGAAATGCCAGCGAGAAACCTGCAGCCTTCCGCTTGATGAAGACGCTTTGCCGAGCGTTGAGCATCACTCGGGTCTCGGAGCGGGAGCGCACTGTCCATCCCTCGGTTTGGACAGCCGCTGGTTTATGTCAAAGCAATAAATAGGAGGAAGCAGCTGCTTGCGGCGCCTTCATCCCCAGCGTCATGTTTCAAGCACGCGGGGCTCAGCTTAGCCTCCTCGGCCATCATCCAGAGACACGAGGTATTTGGGGCCAGCGCGATGAGGCCAAGCTTCATTATGCAAACCCGTGCGAGGGACAGGATTTTTGCATCCAGGCTGTTACGACGCAATCCTCACAGAAAGCAAAAAAAAGCAGAGTTTTCGCTATGGAGGTTTTTGTTTCTTGGGTAGGAAGGACCCGGAGCCGTGCTGGAGGTATCTGACCCACCTCAGTCCAGGGCATCTGCTCTGGCTTGGTTGCAAAGTCCTCCAGGACTGACTGCGCACTAAACCCCTCTTGGCTAAGGATGGGAAATCATTGTGCAATAAAACACACAGCACAAACTCTGCATCCTCTTGGTTGCTCATCTCTTATCTGTCGTATCCTTATTACTTAATGAAGCAGATAAGGAAACTCTAGGATGAAAGACGCTTCATAAATTTTTTGCTATTGTATTAATCTCATCTCCGTGAGGGTGGAAACAATTGTGTAATGTTAGTTATCCAGACAGACTCCAGATTTCCAGATGCAATTAATAGATGGCTACACTGCCTCGAATGCAATATCTATTTAATAACCGATACGCTCGGAGCTACCCTGGTACAATGTTGGACTCAAATGCTATTGTATCGTCATGGTAACACCCCTCCCCAAATTGCAATAAAATATTTAAACAACAACAAACAGCATTACCAACGTCATCAAATAGCATCTGGCGTAAAGTTGTGTGCTTTAGTGCCAAGCCCATTAAATATGGTGGATCTAAGGCGGGAAAGGTGGAGGGAAAACGCAGCTGTGAGGGCATCGGGTCTCTCCTGCAAGGAGCTGGGCAACTGTTAACGGTTTGAGAAACCCACAACAATTTATTGTCGTTTAGACAATTATTCTCTCATCCCATGACCTCTCCCCACCCTGGAAGGGGAATCGGGGCAAAACAAGGAAACCCAAGGGTTGAAATACAAATAGATTTAATAGGATAAGACTAAATAATTAACATTAACAATACTAAAGAACCAATATTGATCCCAATATCAATATAAAATACACAAGGATTATCCTCAGCCCATTCTATCTGTAGGAAGCTGTGCACTCCCAGCAGTGACAGCCAACGTGGAACACTGCGAGCACTGCAGCTTCGGGAGGAAGGGAAGAGCTCAGGGCTCCGGCACCGGGGCAAGGAGTTCTCAGGGTCACAGCCATCAAAGGAAAGAGAAAGAGAGAGAGACAGAGAGAAAACTCCTCAGCAAACTTTCTAATTTATATTGAACATTACGTTCATGGTGCAAAATAATCCTCTTGCCCAGCTTGGGCCAAGTGCCCGGGTCTTGCTCCTCCTCATCCCCGCACCTGGTAACATCAAAAACACTCACACCTTGAAACCGGCGTTCTATAGCTGGCTAGAAAGTCAATGTTTTCACAAATTCACACACTAGAGTCTTCTAAAAGTGCAGTTTTCCCAAGCAGTAAAAGAGAAATTAGTCCGGTGTCACTCAAACCAGGACAGCAACCCTGAGCTTGCAAAAAACTTAATGATGGTTTGTGCTTGAACACAGTGCTCCATCCGAAAGGAGAACAACTGCAGATCATTTTATTTTGAGGAACGGGTATCCTTAAGCCTTCCCAACCCAACAGCTTCTGCAGGCAAATGGTACACGGTGCTCCCCCTGCACACCGCCTGCGTGGGGAACAAAACCTTTCCCAAATGCAGGAAATCTGCCCTTACATCCTCAACCAAGAGCCAATTCCCTGTAACAAATCAGGACTTGAAGACCCCGTGGTGGTTTGTCACCCACCACAGCAGCGAGGGCAGGATGCTCACACGGGGACGTGCTCCTCTTCCTCACCTCCTGTGAACGACCATCCCTAGCAAACTGCAGCACCCATTTTTTTTTATGGATGGGAAAACCGCCCTCTTGAACGGCAGAGAGAAAAAAATAAATCTCTCTAATAGGATAGAGCATCTTAGGGAGATGGGCAGAGTGGGGCCACAGAGGCACTCTGCGAGGAGAAATATGAGCTAATAAACTCATTAGCCTTGCTTTTGAGAGCCCGCTTCTCGCCAGCACGGCCGGGACCTGCGTGGCCGAGTCAAGGAGGGCAGTGGCTTCCCGGCACTTAAGCTCTGATCGATGCCTTTTGTGCCCAGCGCTGCAAAACCCTGCATGGGGCCCAACACCCGTCGGCACCTCGCAGACACCCCGGGCATTGCAGCTGCATCCCATGCCCACTCTCTGCCTTTCCCTTTGAATGCAAACTTGTTTGGATTGATAAAAAAATAAATAGATGGGCAAAGTTTGGGGTTTTTTTAGCTGAAAGGCAAAGTCATGCTTGGCATATCATTTTTCTTCCTCACTAAGAAGTGATGGATGGAGGTTTGGCTGCAGCACCTACCACAGCCTTGCCCGGGAGATCGAAGCTATGTGGAAGGGAGAAGACAATCTGGAGGTACCCGCGGCATGGGGTTGCTTTTCTGCTTTGCGTTTGCTTGCTCAGAAGGAAGGGTTTATTTTAGGTTGACCAAAACCCTCGCCGTAGAAACGCACCACAGCGGAGGGCTTGGCTCAAAACTGAGCAGAATTGCGAGAATGCCAACTGGCTTTTTGGGACCTGTGTTTTGCGTGCAAGAAAAGATCCAGTGGTGGCCAAAAAAAACATCAAAAATTCTAAGACAGAAATACACACAAACTTATTGGGTAGAGAAACATGGAAAGTCCGACCGATATACAAGGAACTGAGAGTTGTTTGAGCATGACAGACCCAGCGGTGAAAGAAGGCAAAAGAAGCCACTTTGCTCCCCGTACTGAGGCTTCTCCACCCCAATATAAGCAAGACGGCGGCTGTCGTCAGAGCTAAGGCAGCCACGAAACCATATTCTCTGCTCTCCCGCCTCCCTCCGGTTTGATTTTGCATCAAACGTTCTTGTCAAGGAGAGGGGGGGAAAAAAAAGAGAAAAAAAGGAAAAAAAAAAAAGGAAGCAGTTATTAAAATGTTAGGACAATTTTCTCCTTAGTGATACAATTACTATATAATTATACGATATTTTAATATGAAATAATGGTCTAATTATTTTCAGGATGTTTGTACATTTCCATCTATCTCCAGCATTTTTATGATCTGTAATACCAGCTCCTCCAAGCAGCCCAGACCCTTTCTATTATATTTTTTTCTTTCCTGTCAGAGCCCCTGTTTGGGAGAACTGTTATTATTCCCATTTTTAATCCTGATGGGCGGCTGAACCCAGATTATCCCCCAGGGAATATTTTGGAGGTCACTTGGGACCTATGGTTTGGGAATTGCTGCCAAAAGACAGGATTTGGGGCCAGTTTTCCACAAAACACCACTAGTTTGCTCCCTCCTGCCTCCCTGACCCAGTCCTTGCAACACCAGAACAGTCCGATGAATTTTGCCGTCTCCCTTCCACCATGAGACAGCGTTGCAGACAAGTCGACGGTGGTTGGAAAGGTCTCTAGGTGATGCGGTTGGGGTTTAGCTCATCGTGCTGGCGATTATTTGGATGATTTATTAACCACGAGGGTTTCTACAGTGTTTTAAAGCGATGAGGAAAGTCCTCCGAAATACACTGGCAGAAACAAGGTCAGAAATGTAAGCACATTTCTGGCTGGTTGCAATCAAGTGCTGGCTTTGCTTTCTGGAGGTCTCAGCCTCAAATGTTTCTCCAAGCAAGTATTTCAAAAGAAATGGCCCAAGTTTTGTGGAAATCCCTCATTTTCCACCATTTGCATGCTTGAGCTTGAACCGACAGGTCGAGCACCAGCAGCAAACTCAGGCGCTTTGACTTCTTGCTGCTTGGGAAGGTAAACCCAGCATAACCCCCTCCGAACCCCCATGATAAACCCCACCCAAACCTCCTCCGGCTCAGCAAACCCACTAATGAGGGGCTCAGCCAACACCAGGCGTTTGAAGGATGAGGAAGAGGAAGGAGATGAGTCCTTGTAGCGTCCCGGGAAGCTCATCGCAGTCCAACAATGGGAAAATGAGAAACGTGGATGCAGAAAGCGGGAGACCTTGATGCATCACCAGCCCCAGCGTCAGAGCATCACTAACACCCATTGCTTCGGCTCTTTCTAACCAGCTTCAATTTCAAGTACCAAACAGATTTTCGAGGGATAATTATCAGGTGGATTAGGTGGATTTTCAGCTGCAGAAAGGCGATAAGGTTTGGTGCCCTGGGGCTGAGGAAGAGCTGACGGCAGTCCCTCCTGCGTATTTGTATACTAATCCCTACATCTTTGCCCCTGCAAGTGGCCATCCAAAAATGGAATACAAAGGAGTATTTTCCATCTAGGAAAAAAAATGAAGAGGAAAAACTGTTTGTTCTCTGAAAGGAGAAGGGATGAAAGGAAAATTAGAGGAGGTTGCGAAATTAGAGGAGCGATGCGATGTTTCTCCTCTCCCCAGAGCTTGACGTGGAGCAGGGGGGGAATAAAATAAAAAATTCACGACATTCTCACTTAATCTTTCTAGTGCTGCTGGCTGCTGCCGGCTTTGCAAAACCAGATTTGCAGGCGGATAAATTCAATCTGCCTCGTTGCCACCGGAGCTTTCCTCGTGAATGACAACTTACGTTTGGGGCAAAGAGCCCACGAGCCGGGCAGATCTAGGTGGCATCTCCGATCACCCATCCCATGCCGGTCCGGCACTCTTATTTTTGGTTCTCCTCCTGTAACGCTTGGCACTGTGATCTATGGTAGAGAGATGATTTTGCGCGGGTGCAAAACTACCGGGCGCTGCCAAAGCGGCTGCTGCCAGATGGCAGCATCGGGGCTGGCGTTGTACAAATTGGTCTTCGCAGAAGCAGCCGGTTGCCGGTTGCGTTAGCAAAGCTATTTTTCAGCTAAAAGTCGATGAGTGTCTCACACGGAGTTCAGATCTCGAGGGTAAGATGCTGTTGGAGAATTAGAGCATTGACTGGGGGATCCTCCATAAAGGGATTATTCGATGTCGTTTGCATTGTGCGGAGTGAGGGGCTGCCAGCATTAAGGGGGTGGCAAAAGTATGACCTCCACGCAAGGGAGACCTAAAACAGCCCTAAAAGCTGCAACATTGGGGCTTTCCAGCCTTGATTTCTCCTTTTCCCACCTTGCAGGTACATGGCTATTATCCATCCTCTGCAACCCCGGCTCTCAGCCACCGCCACCAAGGTAGTCATTGGCATCATCTGGCTCCTGGCTTTCCTGCTGGCTTCCCCCCAGGGTTACTACTCGGTGATGGAGGAGTTGCCGGGCCGGCTGGTGTGTCTGGTGGAGTGGCCGAAGCACAGCACCAATGTGTATGGAAAAACGTGAGTTGAACTTTTCCAGCAGTGGGGGCACGTCACCATACAGAAAAAATGAAAAAAAAATTATATCTAAATATACGTATAAATATATGTATATATATATGAAAATACACATATAAAGAAAGGAAGCGAGGAAGGATGGGAACGGCTCAAAGCTCCTTGGGATGGGAAATCCTCCCCCTACCCCTGTTGTGGCTATAGTGCTATGTAGTTGACAGTAGCAAAATCTCCATCCATATCATCTTGGGGCATATTCAGGTTAATCAAGGTGAGTTTAGTACTGCTCCTGGTCCAAACGTTGCTCTCTGCCCTTCTTCCTTCATCCTTAAGGGCAACTAATGTAAAACTGCTGAGACGCAATATTTTGGCTGTGGGGATGGGGTCTGCGTTGCCCCCAGGGGCTTATTCTTACACACAAGTACGGCTCTGGTTTTTGCAGCACCTTTCCTGCAATCCATATCTCTAAAGGCTTCCTGGGGCGAGAGTTATTCCTGCAAGAGGTAAATGGGGTTTTACTGGGGGTATCTTGGCCAGGCAATAACAGGGAAAAAAAAAAAAAAAAGATTTAGGATTTACTGAGTCCAAATGCCCCAAAATTCACTCGCCTGCTTAAAAACCAAGCTACAAAAAGAGGCTCTGTGGCATCAGCTCAGGCTGGGAGGCGAACGCTGGGCTAGGAGGGCTCTGCAGGAATCTCTTTCCTTCCCGTTAAGGTGCCAGCTAATTAGATCTGGCATTTCCAAAGGGTCTGGGCAACCCCGCTGGTCTGCCAGCGCAGCAGTCCTCCGTGGTCTGCTCTTTGAAGTCCACGAGTCATGCGGCGAGTTAAATGTCATGCGTTAAGGAAAACAGAAGAGGGGGGGGGAGAAAAAAAAGGCATTTGTGATCTCCAGTGCCGTGGAGTGATGAATTAGGGCTGTGAAATTGCGCTGGAGCCAAAGCAAGGGACACGCATGCACGGAGAGGTGTTTAAAGCCAACCGGAGCCTGGCGAAGGTCTTTCCGCAAGACAAATGAGATGAGTTTGCCAGTCAGCAGCGAGCAGCAGGTTGCAGAGAGCTGGACAGTATCATTATCTTCTTATTTATTTGCATTGCATGGCAGGTATGGCAAGAACTAAGCTGGGGCTGACCCAGCTGATCTCCAGAGGTGTTTTCCGACCTTAATTATTCCAGGCCACTGTGATAAGTAGAGCCAGCGCGAAGAAACGCCGCCAGCTTAGACAGCCTATGGGGCTGGGATGGGGCTGAGTCCCCCCGCTTCGGAGCGAAGCAGCAACTGGCTCAAGCTCAGGGCCTGGCTTCGACAGATCATTTGCCGTTCGGCTGTACGCTGGGGCCGTCGCTTTTTCAAACAGCTAATTCAAGAGAAAAATGCCACCATTAACCTATGAATGATTTGTCGCTGGGAGCCGGGCGCCGCTTAAAAGCCTGAGCATCCCATGCTCTTCGGCGAGCCGGGGGCTCTGCAGACAGATGAGGGCAGCCAGGAAAGCAGATGCTAAGCAGAAGCTTTTAAATAGCCAAACCCCAAATATTTGGTGGGGATTGAAAATAACTTGCAGCTCAGCAGCGTCTCTCCAAACTGCGTGAACTCCAGCGCACAGCGCAGAGCCCGCAATGTTATTTTACCGCCCCAAAATAACTTTGCAGGGACAGGTGCTGGCGCCGCTGTCAAACGCCCTCCCCTCCTCGCATGGCCTTGGTGCAGTTATTTAAGGAAGGCGCTGGCGGCAGCCGGTTTGTTTGCAACGCCGCGATGAAAAATAATATTATTTTTTCAGTTCATAGTGAAAAATATTCTCCCAACACCAGAGGGTCCTTTCTCTTGGCAAACGGAGCCCAGAAAGCACAACCCCAGCACACAGAGGGTATCGGAGACAGGGATGGGCACACGAGGGGTTTTTTTCTACACTGGGAAAATGTGCCCGTTCTCAGGCTACTCATATTGGGGGAAGCGGATGAAGACGTCAGCGCAGGCGAGATGCCGCGTCTGCAACAGGAGCCGGCGATTCAGCTCGATTCGATTCAGCGGCTGCTCGCCGCCGCTAACCACTGATTCCCTCTCCCGCTTTTCGTTTCGGAATAGACGTCTGATCTATTCCAATTTCATTAGCTGCCATTTCAGTTCGTTAAGGGAAGGGGAAAAACCACTCCACTCGCCGGCTTCTCTGGGAGACAACAGCCCATGGCGACCATCTGGGCTTTGCAAGGCAAAAGGAGATGGCAGCCCCCCCAGCCCCCCCTTCCAACATCACTGTCCCATAATTCCTAAAGGCTCCTCCATCCTATACAAGACCCTAAATCCTCACGCCAAAGACCTTTACGTTACAAACCCCAGGCTTCTCCAAGTGCTCTGATCCTGCAATTCTTGTAGACAGAATAGCATACAGATGGTTTCACACGTTGACTGGTTTTCAGCGCCCGGGGTCCAAACAAAATGTCCCGGGGCTCTTTGGAAATCCCCATCCCTACCATGTCCAGGCAGCTCTGAAAATAAGGGTCGATCTCACGTACGTTATCTAACAGCTCCTCTGGGGCATTTCTGCATCTCTCTCAGCTGTTTTCAGCTGGTTTAAGACCCTGCATTACATCGGAACCACAACAAAATCTTCATCGCAGAGCCACAGAGACGCCTCTTTAATTAGCAAAATAGAAAACAGCCCTACAAAATCCAGCTCAAATGCGATTAGCGCTGGGCGAAGAGGAGGCCAAATGAGATTGCAGGTACAAAACAAGGAGGAGATGGCGTGGCAGCAAGGGTCCGGGGCCAACCCCGTTCCCTACGGGACTCGCACCACGCATGAGCCTGACCCATTCGTTACACGTTGGCGGTATTATTCAATCAAAGCTCCCGGGAGGACGAGTGAGTGCAAGAGTGCGGTGTAGCTACAGGGCCTGAGCCACCTTGAAGAGACGCAGCACCTCGCATTTGAGCCGGCCACGCACCCCGAAAATGCATGCAGAGACCCTAAAGCTGTCGGAAGAAAATTACCTCCGGCACTGGTGGCACGCGTGATGCTTTGCAAGTCAGCACTGTGGAAGCCAACCATGGTTCTGTACCGCTATTGCTCATCTTTTTGCGGGGGAGAGAGGTTTTTACAAGCTCTGATGGTAGGAAGGAACCTGCAAGGTCAAACCGTCCATCCCCATCCTGTTTATTAAAAACAGCACTATTTTTTTCCTTTTTAAACCAGCTACTATTTAACACAAACCCTTCACTGAACCCACTGCAATCCCAGGACAATCCCTGCCACGGCTCCAACCAACAAAACAGTCTCAAGCCTGCGCTAACAGTTTATTCCAGACCCTCTCATTCAATTTGGGGCTTATTTATACCCGTTATAAACAGACACAAAGATCCTGCCCTTTCCACGAGCCTGGAGAACTGACCCGGCTGCTGAATTTACAGAAAAATTTTAATAAACCTCCATGACAAGGGTTTAGGCTGTGTTTTGGGGACTGGGGTTATGCCTCGTGCCACCTGAGCCCAGCTAAACCGATGGTGGACCAGGATTTAGGCATCCAAAACCCAGTGTTTGCCCCATAGGGAAAGCCGTTATTTCTTCAGCTTAGCATTCCCATCCTTTATATGTCAAAAAAAGCGCCACATTTGCTCTGGCAGGACTGCCAGATGAAAGGTGTGATAAGAGCGAGCGTTCATCTCTAGGGTCATTTGGGGTGTAAATAGAGTAGAAGTGAGAGTAGAACCACTTCAGCTAAAACATCCTTCTCTTATGGAGGTAACACAGGTTCTTCCTTGGCCTCTACATCCCATCCCAGGAGGGTGCTAGGATGCCAGAGGCTGGCAGCGGAGGTTTGGAAAAGTTTGGGGTGAAAGCAGGGAATCCTTCCCGGCCCCAGCTCTGCAGACAACATGTCTGCAGGAATTGTGCCAAATTTTTCTTGCCCCTGTGAAGCACTTTGCCTTCGAGCTCGGTTTGCAAGACGAAGACTGAATAGAATCATAGAATCATTTAGGTTGGAAGAGACTTTTAAGATCGTTGCGTCCAACCATCAACCTAACACTGCCAACTCCACCACGTCCCTCAGTACCACATCTACACGTCTTTCAGATACTTCCAGGGATGGTGACTCCACCGCTTCCCTGGGCAGCCTGTGCTAGTGCTTGACAACCCTTTCACAGAATCACAGAGCAGTCAGGGTTGGAAGGGCCCTCTGGAGCTCCCCCAGTCCCACCCCCCGCCAGAGCAGGGGCACCTCCAGCAGTGGCACAGGACGGCGTCCAGGTGGGTTTGGGATGGCTCCAGAGTGGGAGACTCCCCCACCTCTCTGGGCAGCTGTGCCACTGCTCTGCCACCCGCAAAGGGAAGAAGTCCCTCCTCAGGTTGAGATGGAACTGCCTATGGTCAAATTTGTGCCCCTTACATTTCTTTCAGTGAAGAAATTTTTCCTAACAGCCATCCTAAACCTCCCCTGGCTTAACAAGGTAGAGGACACACCCAACAACCACCATTTTTTCCCTAGGTATCACTTCTGCATGACCATCCTGATCTACTTCTTGCCACTTCTGGTGATAGGATGTGCCTACACTGTGGTGGGCATAACCCTCTGGGCAAGCGAGATACCTGGCGACTCCTCCGACCGCTACCACGAGCAGGTCTCAGCTAAGCGGAAGGTAAGGAGCTTTGAGCACGGTAGGAGCCACCATTCATGCCCCATCCCAACTAACCACAGCCAAAAAAAACTTCATTGGGAGTGGAAATAGGTCAGGACTTGTTGCATGGTTGTTGCTAATGGAGCACAGAGTGTCCTCCAGGTGTGCGTCCTTCATGAATGTGCATGTCAACCAAGATGTCGACCATGTGTTCCCAGTTGGAAAGGTCTCCAAGGCAAAATGAAGTGGCCCCTCCTGGAGGGTGACACCCCACCTGTGGGGCATCTGACAGGGCTTCCCTGCCCTCTCTTCTCTTCACAGGTAGTGAAGATGATGATCATCGTGGTATGCACGTTCGCGCTGTGCTGGCTGCCCTACCACATCTACTTCGCCCTGCAGTATTTCAACCCTGAGTGGTACTTCCAGAAGTTCATCCAGCAGGTCTACCTGGCTATCATGTGGCTGGCCATGAGCTCCACCATGTACAACCCCATCATCTACTGCTGCCTCAATGACAGGTGGGGTTCGAGTGACTTTCAGCAGCATCTTGGTGAAACAGGGAGGGAAGGAGGGGGAGATGCAGAGGGGTCTGATGGAGCAGAGTAAGGATGGAGAGTTTTTCCAGGATGGTTCTGTCGCATCCACTGCCAGAGGCTGCTTCCAGCAGACGCTGGATACTCACCTAAACAAGTCTTTCCTAAAGCCCCTGTGAGATTTGAGGGCAGGTATCAAAACAGTCCCAACTCCCAAGTGGAATTTATCAGTGGTTTTTCCTTTCCTTAGTGAAAAGTAGTATTTTGTTGTTGTTGTTGTTGTTTAGCGGTGCTTAGCTCTGTCTTCCCACTCCTAGCGAGGTCCTTTTGCCACCTCCACGTCCCTCACCCCTTCCTTTCATTATCTCTTCTACCCCTCCCCAGGTTTCGCGTGGGGTTCAAACATGCATTTCGGTGGTGCCCATTTGTCAGCGCCGGTGAGTACGAGGGCCTGGAGATGAAGTCAGCCCGGTACCTGCAGACGCAGAGCAGCATGTACAAGGTCAGCCGGATAGAGACCACTGTGTCCTCGACGGTTGGCACAGCCGAAGATGAGCTAGAGGAGAGCAGCAAAGCCAAGCGTCTCTCCGTAGACATGACCTCCAACGGCTCCTCCCGCAGCGACTCCAAAACCGTCTCCGAAAGCTTCAGCTTCTACTCCAACACGCTCACCTAAGCGGCTCCCTGGCTCCATCAGCCGCTCACAAGGGTGCCACCGTCCCCTTTCCCTCACTGGGATGCTCCGGCGCTCACTCCACCCAGCGTCATCAACGCGGTTTGTGATGTGCCGGCTTTTTTCATGCTCTTTTACCATCTCTTGCTGTGACGCTCACTCACCATCCTTGGGTGAACACGAGAGCAAAAGCTTTGGATTAGTTTTGTGTGCTCCACCATAGCTCGTGTCCGAACACAAGAGAGGTTTGGCTGGCATCTGCCTTGCTTGCTGCCTGTCCAACCCACCACGTACCAGGCAGGTGGATAGGACGCAGAAATGGGACAGAGCTGGGTTTTTCTCCTAAACCAGAAGTACAACATTGGCAGGCACTTCCCTGCTCTCTGCAAGGCAGCAGGGGTCTCCTAGTGCATCCCACCCCACATGAAAACGAACCAGTCTTGCACTTTCCTCCTCCCACCTTTAATTTCATTCTCCCTGTCACTCCCAGTTGAATATCCAGAGGGGTATTCAATTCAAAAATCCAGCAAAAAATGCTGTTTTCCACTTCAGGAGTCTGTACATCCATGGGGCACCGCCAGCCACTCAGCACTTCAGCTTAGATCCAGGCATTTCTGCACGCTCTCCCCTCATCTCCGGCACCCTCATCCCTCTGCACGACGGTCTTCTGTTGCCACACCACAACACAGCTCACCGAAACAGGGCTCTCGAAAAGGATTTCTGAACTGAGCCAGACTTTGGTTGCTGTTAATCAACCGTATGTGCCACAAGCAATCACTGTGATTTCCTGAAAGGCCCAAGGTGATATGTCTTGGATAGATTTTGGAAGCCTGTGAAGGTCTGGAGGAGAAGAGACTGACCATACTGAAATGTTTTTCACAACCTGGAAATGTCCAGAGCTGCACGGAAAGGGGCGTGGTAGGACTCCGTCAGAAAAACAAAAGTTTTGCCAACATACAAGGTTTGAAGGGAGACAGGAATTTTGCAGACATTTTTTACTCAGAGGAGGGTTGAAATGATTCACTTCCACTCTCTGGATTTTGTTTTAATCAGGGAAACTTTTTTTCTTTTCATCTCCTTGTCTTTTGCGTAAAACATTCAGTTTATGATGCATCTGTGGATATATCTAATATTTTAGTCCTGTTATGATGGATAATTTTCACTGGGGCTGTTCATACCAAGGGCTCCTTTGGTCAGCAGATGTATGAATATACACTCAAAGAGGGGAAAAAAAAAAGTAAATAAAATGAGAAGCGGGCAAACTTGACTTGTTGGGAGCAAACCCACAAGTGTGGGGAGCATTTCGGGGGCGGTTGTATGAACTGCTCCTTCCTGCTGGTCCAATCTCTCACTTTTGGTGTAGAAATCAGACTCCTAAAATGAATTCACCACGAGAGAGAAATGCTGGAGAGATGCATGACAGATTTGCACAGGGCAAGGAAACGGCTCATTCATTTTAAAGCAGCTGAACATCAGACCTTGCTGAGCACACAGCAATTTCTGATGTAAAGCAGAGACGACTTTTGGAGCTTTTCAATTCTTCGGCTTCCAAACTGGCTGTTGGAAGATCCAGTCATTAATAAATCCCCAGCCACAATGGTTCTTGGAGATAAAAATACACATATTTAAGCAATGACTCCAGCAGAAATTAAATTAATGGACAAATAGATGGATCCAAGAGCAACAAAATGGCTGCAAAACTGGATTGATGAGAACGATCATCTTCCATTTTTACCCAAATTCCTGCCAAGTGCCATCAGTGAGAAGCAGCTCTTCCAGCCACTTCCACGCTCTTCCCAACTGCCGCAACTGCGCAACGTTACAAACCGCCACGTGCTTCACACACACGCTGGAATACACTATTTTTTTTCCCTGCTTAAACTTCCACTTCTCACCGTTCTTGTCGCCTTAAGACATATTCCCTTGCCGCTGCCTCCCGCAACCCCGCCGTGTGTGGAAAAGAGGGGATGGCATGAGCCTGCCTGGGGATTTGGTTTTGCAAAAAAATCCCAGCAGCCCCAGGCAGCAGGGACCGAAGGGATGGGCGATGCCAAGGGGTTTAACGCAAGGGTTGGACTAGGAAACTCTTCCCACCGACTCCACAGGAGCTGTGCTGCCAATACACGAGAAGGTGCTACAAACCAGAGCCAAATCCCAATTTACTCCCAGCTGCCAACCCAAATTCAAAACTAAAATGAAACCAAATATCTCAAAACGGTCCAGAATAAGGCAAGCAGAGATCTGCTCCATACACCCCACACACAAGAGTTTGTGTCAGGTTGTGAGCCTATAGAAGTCAGCATTTTTCTTAAAAAAAAAAAAAAGAAAAAAGAAAAAAAAACTATATATATGTGTATGTGTGTATATATATATATAACCACACTGCCCTTTTGTCCTCCATGTTTTGTGCTGCAAGGATGCGGTGATCATGAGATGTGCAGAGAAACGACAACTGTCGTCTTGCAAGCGACGCTCAGCTTGAAACGTGGGATAAGCCCAAGGGCGTGCATGGAGACTTCAAGTCAAGCTGACAGTTTGCAGCCTGAAATGCTTCTTGCGCATCTTGTAGGAAACTATCTCTTGAGATAAAAGTGGGAAAAATTCCCACCTGTTACAAATAGTGCCAAGGACCGCAGCGGAGCCTTCCTGGGACACCCAAACTGATGGGAACGTGGCAAGGGATCATTCAACAGATGGAAACTGATGCAGGAAAACTAAAACGTTCTGTGTAAATGGGTACAAGATGCCCAAACCCGGGTTTTCCTTTCCCCCCCCCTCCAAGTGCCAAGTTGTTTTATGGGTGGAGGCAGGAACAGGGACGAGACTCTTTTCACATTTAGGATCTGGGCCAACGCGCAAGATGGGATGTTTGGGTCAGGTCCGTGTCCACACGCATGACATGCGTGAGGCAACATTAGCTGGTTTCACCACCCTTGGGATGCTCTGTGCACGGAAAAGCCACAGAGAAGTCTTCTTTTGAAGACTGAAAGGCCTAAGACAAGACGCCCCTGCCCGGGCTTGGGGATGGGACATCTAATCACACGGCGAATCCAGTCTCTGCACTATTTCCAGCTCTCCTTTCAAACAGGTCCGCTGTAATACAGAGGCTTTTTCTGGTTTATTAAGCCTGTTTCCCTGGTTTGCTTGCAGATCTCTGATTAGAAATTCAATTGCAAAGCGAGACAGTTTCTTTGTCTCTTTCCTGGCTCTCTGAAATGCAAAATAATAGCATCTGGAGAGAATCACTCAGCAGGTCTGCACACATCTCCTCCTTGGAGGCATACAGATAACTCCCACCATCATTAAGGGGAGCTGCCTAAGCCCAATTACAATGCACTCCAAGCCAAAACCATTGCAGAAGGGAGCTCTGAAACCCAAATCCCAGCCTGAAGCCATCTCCTGACCCCCAGGGGACTGACAGAAGCTCAGGTTTGCTTCCTGGCACTCAGAAATTGCTCTTCCCGCCTAGCTCCCAACAGGAGCATGGAGCGGCAAAGCCCTGTCTCCATCCATACCTTGAGGTCTGCTCAATTTCTCCAAAATACAACATTTACACCCCGTTCCACGTGTAACCATTTATCTCCCACCAGCTCAAAACAAGAAGGAAAAAAAAAAAAACAAACAAACAGCAAAAGCCAGGCAAGAGCCTGCTTGCTAGA
Source organism: Pluvialis apricaria (assembly GCA_017639485.1). NCBI lineage: Eukaryota > Metazoa > Chordata > Aves > Charadriiformes > Charadriidae > Pluvialis > Pluvialis apricaria. The sequence goes on from CM030030.1 coordinate 6,508,994, forward strand.
AAAATGAGGCAGCTTTGCAAACGTGGAAGTCAAAGCAAAGCAGCCGGTACCGATCCCCATTGTTTGTAGCGCTCCTAACGGGATTGCCGGTAGACACGCAAAAGGCTGCCCGCCCAACCACTTATCTTTATTTTTATTTTGCTGTCCCTCGAGGGATGCAGTCACTACTTGGCCCAGCCGAGCACACCGCATCTGCCGATGGGTAGTGATTTGGGATGGAAGCAGAGTATCCGCTGTTTGCTGCGTATTTCCGCAGGGCTGACGGGGTAAGGGGTTGGGTTTTTTTTAAGCTTATTGTGTCATAGCCAGAGCCCTCCTGCGAGGTCACACAACCAAAGTGCCCAGCCCAAGAGCTCCTAGCTTTTGCTTACCATTAAAATAATAATAATAATTTTAAAATAACAAAAAAGAACACCACAAAAACCACACCTCTAAGGCTTCAGGAATCTGTTACTAATCTACTGAACACACCATCCTACCCAAAAAACTCGTCTCCAGCCAAATAATTAATACAGCAGTTATAATGCAAAGTTTAACACGCAAATAGCCCCTTTTCCCATGGTATACCCACCCAAACCACCATCTCTGCTGGAAGCTAAATCCCACTCATCAGTTAAATGCAGTGGTCGCTGCACCCCGGAGAAGGGACAGTGAGTCCCAAGAGCAGCTGAGGACGAGAGATGACTTTCCAGTTTCTATTGCAGACAAAAAGGCTCCCGATTCTGTGCAATACGATACAGTTGGGGCCAGGAGGGGAGCGAGGGGATGAGATGGGCTGCGAAGTACATCTGGGGTTTGGTATTTGGCATGTGGGGCGGCCGATAGGAGCTTTGCGTGAAGCTCTTCCCATAGTAGCGTCTCTACAGAGCAAAAGTCCAACCCTCCTCCCCAAAACAGTCTCTCTCTGATCGTCGGGTTTGTCCAAATAGATTTTCATAAATAAATGTTTCTTTTGTGAAATCATATTGCAACCTGTTAATGAGCCCACAACGATGAGAGGCAGCAACCAGTGGCTTGGCGGGAGGAGAAGCGGTGTAACATGGCAAAGCCAAAACTAGGTGAAAAGAGGGGTGAAAGGCAGCCAGTGGGTTTGGGGGGGACCTTCGGCGTGAGGGGCGTGCTCTGAAATTTCAAAACTACAGCAAGAAAAAGCATAGCCCACAAAACTCAGCCATCTGCAAAGCATGGCACCAATTCCCAAAGCACGGGAAAGGCTTGAATCGCTCCCGGAACGCGGGCAGGACTTACCGGCAGCTCGCTTCTCTGCACGGGGCTGAAGCAGACGCGCGACTCGTGGATCATGTATCAGCGCCAGCATTTCCACCTATTCAGCTGGCTGCAACGCAGAGCGATTCCCCTGACGAAGCGGCTATCGCGCCTGGCTCCACTTTCTGGTTTGGACTTCCCAAATCCCACCGCTCCACCGAGGCAGATACCAGGACAGCACAATCCTTGGCTTAGCCAAGACCTCACCACACCTGATGGGAGAGAAGATGTGACTATAAGGAGCGAGCAGCCACGCTTCACCTCCCAGAGCAAAGCCCCCAAACCCAGCCAGCCCTCGCAATCAGCTCCAGCCGGCTGTAATTTGCAGTTTTTAATTAGAGGAGCATTGCCGAAGCACAGCTGATTGGCATCACTGCCAAAAGGCCCTGTCCCATGTGCCTATTAAGCTCTTGTTATTTATTTTCATGGGTTATTTTATCATGCGAAAGGGAGAGAAGGAATAAACAGTGTCACACATTGCTGCTGTGCCGCACTTTGCGCACACATCTGCTTCCAGCCAAGCTTCCCCGCAGTGGGAACCCGAGAGCCGATCCCACTTTACAGCGGGATTCGGCACGTCAGATCCAAACGAGGAGTCATTTTATTTATCAGCATCAAAACATCGCCCTTCCCAGAAGGGTTCATACCTGATCCTAAATGCACCTGCACACATACGCTAAATAAAAGCGATGAGAATGTGCTTATTGGTTATAAAAAAATACTCATCAGCCACCGCAACCTGCTGCAGAAACAGTGTGGGGCAATCCAAATTCCTCCTGCCCCAGTTCATCCCGGTTTGCGCATCTCCTCCATCTGCAATCCGATAGGAAAACTCCCAAAATCAAGAGCTACCTGGTGGGTTTGAGTCAGGGTTGAGGCTCTGGGGAGAACTTAAAGTGATTGTTTTACAAAGGAGAGGATTATTCCCTGCAATTGCAGCCTGGTGAAGTACTGCCCAGCTCTTCTCCTCGAGCAATCAGCACCCTCCTTGCCTAGCTGAGGCCTTTGCCGCTCGTTGCATGCCACAGTACCCTCGCACAGCAGGCAAAGACACATCGGCAGAGTCGTTGCTGTGCCCGCAAAACCCACCGGCGTCACTCGCAGGGCAAAACCTGGATCTGCACCCGGTCAAGCCAAAACGCACCAGGTGAAAGCGGGACCAAGCGCCAGCACCCTAAAGGTGACACCCAAAGAGTGGCACCATGTCATCACCTGCGTCGTCGTGTCTTTTTATAGCTGCTCCCAGCCACCCTGGCAAGTTTTGCAGCCTTCAGCGAACCCATCCATCTGATTATCTGCCACAGCAAAGACACAAGTTCAACTTAATTAACATTTATGGATTCCACAGTGTTTTGCATAAATGTTTGCTTAATACACAAGTCAAAAATATCCCCAGAAAATGAAAATTAAAGATCGTTAATTGCTTGCAGCTATGCACCAGTGTGTAAACTGGGGTTTCCATAGCACCAAACGGTCTGTTAGATCGTTATGACAAAGTTAGAGCTTAAAGAGAAACTACTTGAGTTTAAAGCGTACAGAGGAAAGTGGATTCTTCATGTTCTTCATTCGACTCCATGAGCTCCCCACTTCAATTTCTACGCAGATTGCAGCAGATTTTGGTTTCCCCGCTGCAAACGGGGCTACTTGGTGAAGAATTAGAGGCCACAGTGAAGCAGTGTCCGGTTGTTTAGACAAGTAATTACTTTTTATTACTGAACTAAACAAATTAAGCAGCAGCTAATGAAAGATTTAAGAACCCGCAGCAGCAATTCAAAAATCAACTCAATCCAGTTGAGAGCGTGAAATGAGGATTAGCTGCAGTGTTCATATTCTTGGTGCCAAGTGACCACGTCAAACAGACTTTCCTTCGCACGGGCGAGATGCAAATACCTGAGGAAAGGAAGGGAATGGGTCAGAACGATGATTGCTTAAATAGGATGTTCAAGCGTGGCGACGACTGTAATGGGCTTGATTAAGAGTCAAATAATATTAATTTGAACAATCTGATGGGGAGGAATGAAGTGTGTCACAGAAGGGTTTAGGAAATCCCAATGTGACCCGTGCTCTCAAGACCAGGGCTTCGTCCTGGAAGACATCCCAGGATGGAGATCCCAACCAGGATGAGCTTCGCGTGGTGCCATAACCAATGCACCCACTCCTGTGCCACAGCGATCCTGCTTTCCCCCTTCTCTTTTCCTATAAGGAAGTTATAAGTTGGGTAATTATAAGCCTCCCAACAAAAAAATATTCTGGTTACAGAAGACCAAAGGTGTCAAGAAGAAACAGAAGCTCTTCCTGAAGCCTCAGTCATTCCGAATAGCAGCATTTCAGGCTCAGAAGAGCATTACCATGCAAAGCACCTCCAAAAACATTATTCCTGTTATTGCAAAGCAGATTGCGCCGTCCAGGTTGATTAAAAAGGTTTCAGGAAGGTAATGAGAGCAATTTTCAACGGAGGTGAAAGGAGAACGAGAGAAACAGAGGGTTGTTCTGAACCACTCGGCTTTCTGCAGAGGCACGCAGCCATGATATCACAACGGCAGATAATATCGGTATTGAGGGATGCGTAGCTGATTATTACAAGCTGTTCACCATCCAAAAGCTTCTCTGATGCATGGCATAATCAAACGGCTGCAAATTTGCATTTAAATTGAAGAATTTCGGAATCCACGCCCCAAAGAGGAGCCAGCCTCCTTGGGTGACACTTCTGGTATCTCACAGCCTTCACAGAGGATGGCAAAAATTGAACGTTGACTCCAAACCACCCCAAAGCCTGTCCTGCTGCCCTTCACCAAGACGCACGTCTCGGAAAGACGTGATTGATATCCACATCCCAACCGCACCACAGCAATAACCCTCCAGACAGCCGAGTCCCTGTTAGATGGGTTTGTGTTAAGATTTTTGTCTTGCAGCGCTAACGTTGTCAGCATTACAAACCTCTCCCCTCGCCCCCCGCCAAAAACCTCCCCGGTGTTCGACAACCGGACAGCAGTGGCAGATACACAACCCACACCGGGATTTCAGCAGCAGCACAAAAAAGGCCACAGAACTGGCGGCAGAGGCACACCGGGCACATCTCCAGGGACTTCTGAGTCACTCGGCGTGCCCAAGGGATGGAGTGTGCAGGGGATGGAGACAACGTCTTCCAGAGCAGCTCTGGGCTGAGATGCTCTCTCAAGAACTGTCAACAAAATCTTCCCCGCGGACTTCACCCATGCCCTGCGCAAGCAGAGAAGCGCGGCAAAGCAAGCTGTCCTGCTCTGCAAACTGTCGTCCTTTCCTCCCCACAGCACCCTCAAAGGCATTAGGACCTCTGAAAACACCGGTCCGGTTGACAGCCTGCGCAAGGACTCAGAGTCCCACCGGTTTCCCCTGGGACGTGGGGAAATCCTCCTGGATTCGGGTCCCGCGTGTACACCAGTCCCACCTCCTCTGCCCCACACAGAGCCGCGGGAGCTCAGCTCTGCTGTAAACCCTTCATTCGCAAGCACCAACCTAGTTTGAAATGGTCATTTCAAAGTGCCAAGAGTCCTAAATTACAAAATAAATAGGACTGAATTAACGAGCCACCGACCCAGCCAGTCCATCTAGCAGCTCTGCAGCGGGTTCCCGCAGTCAGAAATGATTGCCGGTGTTATTCTCGGGAGCTGCAGGCTGGCGGTCGCGTCCGGACCAGCCTGCCCATTTTTCTTCCTTTCGCTTGTAAGGGAAATTTGCCAAGAACAATGTGAGACGTTGCGTGGGCACAGTCAGACCAAAGCTGGGGAGAGGTACAGCCTCATCTTGCTGCTGCCGGCCCCAACAGCTCCAGAGGATTTACAGTTCATCACATCCCTCATCTGCTTTCAGCCCCTCAATCTCAACTTGATTGCTCCGTCAGGACCTTGAGGACTTCTCCTCAGCTGGAAGTGCGAGCCCGCACTGTGACCATGCTACTGATGATTTATACATCACTGCGTTTGAGGAGTTATTTTTATATCTGATTTTGCAGCCATTGGCGGGTCTGTGAAATCCTGGATTTTCTCGTACAAGTGCTTTACCTGGCGACAAAACACAAGAAATGAGAGCACAAAAGGTCAGATCATCACCGCTCATCACAAATGAGCCAGGCGTCTGCAAAGGCAGAAGTCACCGGGGCCGTCCTGAGCTCTGAAACCATCTCTGCGGGATGGTCCTTCACCCACTGGCCTCCTCCTGAGCCTCCCTGCTCAGAGCCACACTCTCTAAGTGGGAAAAAAAAAACTCCAAGCTGTGTTAGTGCGAGCTGTGTTATAGCCTTTTCAGACGTAGCGCTGAGCCAGGGCATAGGAAGGCTGCTTGGGAACGGGCCTTCCTAATAAGACCTTAGAGAAATCAAACCCTTTACCTCTTCTGAGGTTTCAACCTCTTCCTTGTGCGCCGAGGTACGAGCATGACCAGAAGTAGCTCTGCAGCAATAATAAGCAAGGCTGAAAGCAGACGGCATGCTCTGGAAGGGGAAAAATCAGACAGAGACACTGACCCTGGGGTGTCTGTCTGCAAAAAGGATCTGCACTGAAAACCAAAACCTTCCTAGTCACTGTCAGCAGCCAAGCAGGTATTAAATTGCCTTTTATTACTGAGATGAGCTCCAGTTGTTTGCATATGAATAGTACCGGTGGGTTAATAAGCACTCCTGTAACGTCTGCTCCAGCACAGGGAAATTACCAGATAATCTTTAGTTTACAGGTCATTTAGAAAGGGGTGCGTCAGTTCAAGAAGAAGCGACCCCACTTGTGTGGCATCAACAGCCTCAGCCACTGCAGCAGGGTCTCCGGACACTCGGGGACGTGGGCGCATGCAGAAGTGCCCCCGACCCACACAGAAACCAAACCTCCAGCAGCCCAGTCGCCGTGGGCGAGCGCCCACTGAGTCGAGCCGAGGTCTGATACTCGCAGGGGGCAGAGGTCTCAGTAACCCCAGAAGGCTGAGAGTTCCACACTCCCCAGCTCTATTTTTAAGCCTTGCAGCTGGGGAAGATCCCCGTTGCTACGCTACCCGTGTTGTGGGTCCGGAGCGGTCAGCGCATCCCACCCTTGGGACCCGCCGAGCAGCTCAGCAGTCCCGTGGACGTGACCAAGGTTTCAAGTCCATCACGGCAGCTGCGGCATTCACACAGGACCGCTTCCCCCCCCTCTTCCTATTCTTCTTCTAAACTTCCCACCCCCCTTCAGTACTTGCCTGCAGCTAGGAGACATCCCCCACGTTCGGTGTCACCCCAAAGCTCCCCACAGCCCCGGCACGGTGCAGGCAGGCAGGTGGAAAAGTACCAGGAGCGCAGCAGGCAGCAGTTGCTGCCTGGTGGGCGGACAGCCGGCTTTCCCTCGTAAGTCATTTCTCCCAGCTCCCAAAGCAAACCTTAAATGAGCCTCCAGCATTCCCTCAAAAAGCAGGAGAATCCCAGCACACCTCCATCTACCGGGGGGTTTTCGGGAACGCATCCTCCAGCAAGCACCCACTGGCAGACTTGAGTTGTAAATCAAGTTTCCCAAAGTCCTGCCAGTGATTTATTAGTTGGAGAGCTGATCAAAGGGGGAGCAGCCATTTGTAAAAGTTCCTGTCACCAAATGATACATTCTCTTAATTTCCAGTTAAATACAGAGCATGAATATTTCTGTCCTCGCCAGCATCACTAATGGCTGGGAATAATCAAATGCTCCACACATTGCTATTGCCACGGCAGGAGTAATTTATTTGGACATTAAAAACCTTCATAGTTCCTTCAGCCTCTTTCATTTCAGATGTATATAGCTGGAGACATTGATTTGTTTACAACAGCCATTAAAAGCTTCATTATGAGACTTTGCTCGTAGGAAGACACTTCACAAAGCCTAACCTGGGTTTTAAAGCCTCTCCATTTTAGTCTGGCCCAACTGGAGCAGCTGAGGGAACGGGCCAGACCCCTTTGCTCCAACCTCGAGTTATCTGGGGACAAAAAAGCCCTACAGGGTTTTTGCCCCCCACAAAAGTCACTTAAGTCCCTTGTGGCTTTTAGAAGTGCCCTGGGTCTCCAGGGTGCTTCAGCTGTGCTTACGAGTAGACGCCAGTCTCCACAAGTTTATTCTTTTGCCATTTTTGGGGTGGCTGGAGTCAGCGCAGAAACTAGCTGATGGCACAGTGACTCCGTTGCCGCTCTGTGTGGGGAGCAGGAGGACCGCTGCCAGGGCTGGCTCGGCAGGGAACACAGCGTCTTGAGGAATGCAGCTGAGTTCAAACCACATCTTTTCCTCCTGCCCCATCCAGTGGTTCAGGCTGGAAGAGCACTTTGCAGTCGGCAAGAACTCAGATATCAAACTGCAGCAATGTCACAGTCCCCAGTACGTAAACACCGCAAGAAGGACTCGGGCAGCTCAGGGGGATGATGGCTGGGAATGCTGGCCTGGAAGGGCTGGAAATGCTTCTTGTCCAGGTGGTGGCACTGGAGAAGAAGCTGCTCTTCCCACCAGCTATGGGGTCAAGATGACGGTGGAGGCACGCGCAGGTTCAGGCCTAGTTGCCTGGTTTCTGCTGACCCTTCTACAGCGCAGGACGTGCTACAAAAATAAAACACACAGCTTTATTTCCCCCATCATACAGCCTTGCCTCAGGCACATAGCTCAGCCCTCGGCCCAGGCTGCTCTCCACACTACAGTAAGGAGCGTGTCTCCTCTGCCCACAGCCCGAGCGCTGTGCCGTAGGCAGGACTGCTGGAATCAGGCACACGAGGCCATGGCTCTGCTGGGAATAGGAAATTTCAGGAGCAACAGCTTTCCCCAGCAAACCTTTCCTGTTAATAAACACAGGGAAACCAAAACAACACAGATAACCTGGCCTCACCTGCCAAGAACTGGGGAAACGGGTGAAAAGCTGAGGTGGAAGTATGGCAGAACCTCCCCATGGTCCTGCACGCAAACGCAGGCTGCCTTGGGTCAGACCAAGAGCAGAAGGGATGGGCTTTTGGAAGCATTATTGACACCTCCCTTACCTTCCCAGTCTCCCTGCCTCCAGCACTGCAGTGAAAGCAGGAGCTGTGACCTGCTCCTGCTCTCCCAGAGCATCCTTCCTGGGCCAGGCTGGGAGAAAGGATGCTGTGCTGGGCAGGACGGAGGGCTCCAGAGCTGAAGCCAGGGGAGATGCCCCGAGCCACCTGCTAGCCCACCCCACGGGGCTGACCCCTGCGCTGCTGCCCAGCCCGAGACCCCCTGCCAGCCCCCTGGGGTACCCAGAAACCCACACAGGGCTCCAGGGCCCACCGAGGGCTTATAGGACATCCCAAAAAACACCTGGAGGACCACGGAGTGCACAGAAACAAACACAGAGCGCCCTGGGGAACACCAAACAGCACACAGAGCAGCTGAGGGACCACCAGAAAGCACCTGGAGTGCCCTGGGGGGGGCCTACGGAGCAAATTAAAGTGTCAGGCAGACGGCCCTGAGGGCAGTTCCACACAGCCACGGGCTCCGGGGTACGAGAGGCAAACAGAGCCCTCCGGTGAGCGGCCGTGGAGGCGCCAGCGATGGCGGGAACCACTGAACGGCAGACAGCGGCTTAGGGAGGGGCGGTCAGTACCTAAGCAGGTCGGCTCTTCCTCCTCCGAGGCGGGCTTTGCCCGCTGCTCCGCCGCTGCGAGAGGGCCCCGGGGCCGGGGAGGCGGCGGGACCCTGACAGGAGCCGCGGGCAGCGCGTCCTCCCCCGCCGCCGCCCGCCGACAGACTGAGGAACCGCGCCGCGCGCCAGCCGTTACGCCCGGCGATTCAAACCCGGCGGGGCGGAGCTCCCGCGCCCTCTGATTGGCCAGCGGCCGTCGGAGCCGCGCTCCCATTGGCCCCGTCGGGTGAGGGAGTGGGCGGAGCGACGGCGGCGGCGGGCCTGAGGGGCGGTGAGGCCCGGCCCGGCCCCGCCGTAAGGATGAGCGCCCCGACACCCCGGCGGGCCCCGGCCTCCTCCCCCGCCCCGCGGCCCCTCGCCAACACCGGCACCCCCGTGCTGGCCGAGTGCCCCGGCAACGACGATGAACGGGAGAGGCGGCAACGCCGGCGGTCGAGGGCCATCGACTTTCAGCTCAGCGGCACGGACTCGCCGCTGGGCCTGGCCTCACCCGCATCCAGGTAGGGCCGGGCCCGGCGTGAGGGGCTGTGGGGAGGAGGAGGAGGAGGAAGAGAGTCCTTAAAGCGCCGTGTCTCCCGCAGGCAGGCGGAGGCATGTCTGCCGGCCCTCCCCCAGTGGAGCAACGCGCAGATCTCGGACCACTACAGCACCTGCATCAAACTCTCCGCCGAGAACGTGAGTCGGCGGCCTCCGGGAGGGCTCCCGATCCCCGTCCCCGCTCACACCACCGTGAGAGGGCCGTGGTTGCAAAGCCGGGAGGGGTTTTGAGCTCCTTGAGCCTTGGCTAGGTCGTTATTCTTCTTTCAAGCCCTCTGAGGCACATCCCTGATGAGAGCCGTGGGCCTGATCCGAGCCACGTCCAGGTCTGGGCTTCTGTTGCTGCCTTTCCCAGCAGTAAAAAAGTAGGACGTGGCACAGACCGTATCATAGAGTCATCTCGGTTGGAAGGGACCTTTAAGATCATAAAGTCCAACCATTAACCTTATACTGCCAAGCCCATCACTAAACCACATCCCTCAGCACCACATCTGCACAGCTTTTAAATACCTCCAGGGATGGCAACTCCACCACTGCCCTTGGGCAGCCTGTGCCAGTGTTTGACAACACATTCGGTGAAGAAATTTTTCCTAATATCCATCCTATCCTGTAAATACCCCGTGGGATGAGGGTTCAGACAGTTTTGACAGGTGTCGTTTGCCGGGGGATCAGTTCTGAGCTGTCTGCTGTGTTTCAGAAAATCACCACGAAGAATGCCTTTGGCTTACACCTGATAGACTATATGACCGAGATCCTGAAAGAGAAGGAATCTGAACTGACCAACTTCAAGGTGAGAGGAATCGCTGCTTGGTCACGATGGTGCTTTGTTTTCAACTGGCATTTAGCCTGAGGTTTAATGACTAACAAACCTCAAATAATGATAAGGTAACTAAGCTGGTTATTTCCACTAAAAATATCTGGTAGATGCAGCACAGTCACTTTTCGCAGAAGCTTATAGTGTTGAATCCTTTTGTATTACAGAAATTAAAGGCTGAATTCTTTCAGTTATGGTCCTTCAGAAAGAAAGTTTGTTTAAAAGTAAGACTTGTGAGGCTTCTGAGGTAAATACTGAGTGTTACAACCAGTAACAATACAGCGCTGTAAAAGAAAGGAAGTTGGTGTGGCTAACTCCCGGACTAATTTTGATCCGGGATGGATCAGAATAACAACTTGCCAGGGCAAAGACTTACTTGCTGTAATAGTTCACCAATGCTAGGAGGGAATTCTTGGATGAATGAACAAATGAACCTCGAGGAACCCGTGAGCCACCTGTCTTACGGTTGATGACACTGAGGAAGGGACAGGAAACAGTGCACGGGTTTTCAGTGGGTGATCCTTCACCTTCCTGGGGACATCCGTGATCAAAAAGGGTGCTTGGCATCTCCTGCGCTTCGCCTCTTTTGACTTTTTAATTTGGGAAAATACAGTGATACCCAGATGATGACCCAAAAGAAGGCACGAAGGAGAGGTGGAGGAGAGAGGTCTCTTGGCAGATGCAAATCTGCACCCTTCTGCTTGTCCCGGTTGCTTAATCTTGGCGACTTTTTAAGTATCTTCTGTGTGATCCTTTCCAAAAGACCTGATAAAGCAACCTGTAGGCTCTGCCAGGGAAGGCACATCTTGACCCGTGCTGTGCACCTAGGTCTCCAGTAGGTTCAGAATAAATCCTTTTCTGTTTTTTCATTATTTTGCTTGTAATACAGAGCATTCAGAAATTCAGGTCTGCAGCTTCTCTTCTGTGTTTGCATCTTCTAGATGAGACTTTTTCCTTTCTAACTAAAAATTGCATCCTTCGTTCCTCCTGTCAGATGGCAGCTGGCACGCTTGATGCCAGTGCGAAGATCTACGCCGTGCGTGTGGATGCGGTCCATGCAGATACCTACAAAGTTCTTGGAGGCTTGGGCAAGGACTCGTCACCTAAGAAAAACGTGGACAGCCCAGAAGGAGGTGTGCCATTCACTCATTTTCTGTTAAGCTGTTCCCATTCCACCTGCGTGCAAGAGAAACATCAGTGTACTTACACAGCATCCGTGAATTTCGAAGTGCTTTGTACATCTGGGACAGTACCAATACTTTCAGTTTTCAAGGGCTGGGAAATCCTGAATTAGTTTGCCTGGGCATTGAGCATAGAATCGTAGAATGGTTTGGGTTGGAAGGGACCTTAAAGACCATCCAGTGCCACCCCCTGCCCTGGGCAGGGACCCCTCCCCCCCAGCCCAGGGGGCTCCCAGCCCCGTCCAACCCGGCCTTGGACACCTCCAGGGATGGGGCAGCCACAGCTTCTCGGGGCAGCCTGCGCCAGGGGCTCACCGCCCTCACAGGGAAACATTTCTTTCTAATATCTAATTTAAATCTGACTTCTTCCAGTTTGAAGCCATTCCCCCTCGTCCTATTCCTACATGCCCTGGTAAAAAGTCCTTCCCCAGCTCTCCTGTAGACCCCCTTTAGGTACTGGAAGGCCCCAATGAGGTCTCCAAGCAGGGAGGGTTGCGATGAGAACCTGAATCTGATGCGCTTTGGCCCATCGAATTTGTATGCAAGGCAAAGGTGGCCTAATCTGGAACATTAAGAGTGAAGTGCCTCGCTCTTTGCTGTCCTTTGCTTTGAAATAAAAACGTGCTGTTAAGATAAAATAGAGTCAATAAAAAGAAATGCAGCATCCAGCCAATGAAACATTGGTGGTTCGTGCTAATATATACCTAATCGGGTAACTTCATGCCCACTGTTTTTTTGTGTGTTTGTTGTACAAACTGAAGTAAAAGTTGTGCTATCCCTCTGTAGGGTATTTTAGCAAGTTTTCCAAGTGTAACTTGTTCTTCTTTTCCTTTTAGAAGACAGTCCAGCTCGTGAGGCTGTCAAGAGAGTTCAGGCAAAGAAAAAGCACTCATTCAAAACCATCGAGCAGAACTTGAATAACATCAATGTGTCGGAGGCTAATCGCAGATGTGAGGTGGGTGGAGGGGGGCTGCTGTAGCAGCTGCGTTCTGGTGGAAGAGAGGAGATGTCGCCTCATCTTTCTCATTTCTATTGTTTTCCTTATTGTGCATTCCTCTTTTGGGCTCTAACATTCACACGCACGTCTGTGAATTCTGCTATTATAGCAAGATTGTTCCTAGTCACGTATACTCTTCCTGTGTGAGGCAGCTGCGAGAGCTCTCTCCTCACTGAAAAAGATGCGTGGGTCATTCTGCCTTCAGAGTTGTACTTAAAAGTCTCCTGCAGAGACTGTTTCACCCCCTCCATTTACTCCATTCCTTGATTCTCTGCTTCATTCCACACCTGTAGACGGATCCCATGTTCCAGAAAACAGCCGCATTTTTTGATGAATGCAGCACAGCTGGCATTTTCCTCACCGGGCTGCGTACCCAAAACTGCCACAGCGAGCTCCTCTTTGACTCGAAGATCGTGCCTCTCCCTTCTTCAGAGACCCTCACACTGCCAAACTCTGATCCCGTGAAAGTGATGAATTTAAAGCGTGAGTGCCGGTAACTGCTAAGCGAAGGAGCCCATCCAGACCTTTCTATCCTTTTCATCTCCCAAGCGTGCTCATTTTAGTCTCAGCCAGCTTGACTAGCGCTTTTGTTCACTGCATGGCTACCCTGTGGCACCATTGCTCTGATCCTGCTCAATTTGAGACTGGTTGCTGGAAAAACAGGATCTTTGCAGGTTTTAGATCACTACATGTAGCTTAACTTCTGGCAGATCTGTCACACAGCACGTATGTGTGGTCTGAGCTGTGCAGCAGTTGAGATCAGCGTGCTCCAGGTTAAGGACTGACCTTCTCAGAGTGTTTTGAGCCTGTACACGCTACAGGCTCTGATAAGATTCCCAGTGTTAGGCCCGTTCTCAAGTTAGGGTAGCAATTGAACTCTCCCTTTCTGCTGAGAAATGAGCCTGACTGCTTTTGCAGTGAGCCCTGCATTGCCCTACATGCAAGAAGGGCTGCCTATGTATACGGCTTTACGAGTGATTTAATGCCTGGCACTTGTTTTAGCTGCCAGTTGCTTCATCCCGTATCTAATCTCTCCCCCCTTGCTCTCTTTGTCTCTAGACCTACTAGAGCAGTGCATTGAAAAACGCCCCATCTGCTCTTCGCTGGCTGGTTTCCAGTTTACAAAGTGGGATGCTGAATCCCACGATGAGGTACGTTTGTTAGCTCTGTGCCAGGTGGGATATTTGAGCTGTATTCTGTGCTCACCTCCAAAGCGATCTCCGAGATACACAGGGCAGTGGGTTGTTGTGCTGTATTTTTTTTTTTTCCCTGAGCGCTTTCTTCTCCTACAGTCGGTGTCAGCCCTGCTGGATAAATTTAGGAAGAGCGACCAAGTATTCGATATCAATGCGGAGATAGACAGCGATGTGGAAGACTGTGTTCCCACCCTGCCAGATGACGACTTCCATTCTGACTCCCCCAGGAGTACCGCAGCAGGCAAGATTGGGGAATTCACAGAAAACCTCAACTCCTTTAGCATACTCCACCAGAGCAAGAGGTAAGCGGTCACTGAAAAGTTATAGCTTTGCTTTGATAGCAAGCAACAACTTCTAGCAACTGTCTGGGGAATCTTTAATTTACTTTGTACATGTTTTCCATCCGGCTGTAGCTTGCTTTCTGCTTAAGTTTTGGGTACATCCCGGAATGCATTACAGTAATATCTCTACCCTCCAAGAGGACCTTTTCATGTGGTCATGCTTCCCCGGAGTGATTGCTTGTCTGCTCGCTCTGCTCCCTGGTTTCCAGCTCGCCCTTTGGCAAATCCACCTGTGTTTTTGCAGCAGCCTCACGAACTGCAGACAGAGCAACACCCCCAGTACCGTTCACTGATTAAAGAGCGGGAGTTCTGCTTGCGTGCTGGCAGGCGGAGCGGGCGATGTCTGTACCAAGTCGATCTGGATATTAAATGCCCGCTCAGGCCTGGTGTGTGCCAAAGGAATAATTTCACTGAGCAGCGTGTGTGCTTTTCCCAGAACTGATGAGGTTCCTTTTGGAGAGGGAGACATCGGGACCATGTGCCTTCGTCTCTCCGTGAAACCAGGGGAATACTCCTACTTCAGTCCCCGAACTCTGTCAATGTGGGCTGGCCCAGAGCACTGGCGTTTCAAACCTCGACACAAACGTACGTATTTAGAGACGGTGGCTCCTACAGTACACATGCAGCTACTGCCAGGTCCTGCTTACCTTTGGAGATGGGTGGCACCCGAGTCGTAAAGTAGGGACAGTAGAGAAGGGGACAAGCCTGCGTGGCTCTTTTCTAGCCAGCTGGGAAGCAGTACTGAGTTCTGACAGCAGAAAGGCTCTCAGTCACATGCGGATCCTTTAGTGTCTAACATATTGTTTGGGTTTGTTAATGATGCTCAGCGTTGAGGGGGTGTCTCACTGCAGCAGTAGGAGATACTAGCACTAATACAGCTCTGGCTGTTTTTTCCCACCTTCTGCATTAAAACTGAAGATTAAATTACACTTTTGGCTTCTATAAAAAGATACTGATCCCTTTAAAACTGAAGCTGAAAACAACACCTATTGCTTTCCTGTAACAAAGAGAAAAGTCCTTGTAGGTGACCTTTCTGTGTGGAGCAGGTGCTTAAGTTAGGAGTGAGCTCCTTGTCCTTACTCTGTCACAAAGCACTGACAGTTTCCTTCCTTTCTGCAGCAGATGCCGACTCTGAAAAAGAGACCAAGAAACGGGGCATAAAGAAAGCATTTGAAATGAACTTTGATGAGGATATTGACTTTGAGGTGTATTTCCGTAAGACCAAAGTACGTGCTGAGTTTCTGCCTCTCTCTGCTTTCTCTTTTGCCGTATTGGTGTGTCTTGAAACTGTCATCTGCAAGTGGCTCATCTCATGCTCCTGTGAAACTGGCTCTGGAAACACAACATAATGTGTGTTCCTTGGTGCAGGGTCTTCTGACTCTAGGTGATGTTACAAGCAGAGAGTTTTACCAACCTTGGGGTGGAGAATCAGGCTGGATTCTCCTCTCCTTAGACCCCGTAGGTCAGAGAGACCCTGCAGGCCCAGCGGTGTGTCCCAGGGTGCTGCGCAGAACCCATTGGGTGCACTGGCTTGGACCAGTGTGGAACTCCTCTTCGGAGGCATCTCAGAACTTGTGCCTTTTCAAAGACCTGTGTTCAAAGCACTTATTTGTGCCTTAATCTTCGGAGCAGTGGGTAGCTCATAGGTAATGGTATTTATTACCTTCCCCAGGCATCTGTAACTCTAGCCAAATCCATTCTTGAAAGCAAGAACGTGAAGAGCACCACGCTTCCCGCAGACTTCAACTATGACCCCAACAACATTCTCCAGCTCTTCCTCAAACCAGCTCTTAAGGTAAGAGTCTTCTCTAAAAGCCTGTGGGCAATGATTCCACGCACGAAAAACCCACTCTTCACCAAACGCTCCAAGTCCTTCGAGATGCTCCTGAGGGCTGGAGACAGGCCAGCATGTCTCTCGCTGAACTGACCCGTTTGCGGATGCCGGAGCGGCTGCGCTTGGCTGTTGTGCTTTACGAGGGGCTTGCTAGAGGGCTGGTATGCGAGGAGGAGGAAGAGGGGAGATGACGAAGGAACAAGGCACAGGCATTTCTTGGGGAAATATTTAGGGTTTTTTCTTTCATGACACTTGGTCTTGTCTCTGTAGCTCTGCAAGGTGTCCAAGCCGGCCAGCGCGTTGGATCACGAAGATGAGATCGGCGAGTACGATTACAACAACCCCAGTGACACCTCCAATTTCTGCCCTGCATTGCAGGTAACTGCAACAAGAAGATTCCTTTTGTTGCCTGTATTTGATATGTGATGGGAATAATTTAGGAAGGATCTGTGTCCCAAATTAATTACTAGGGAGAAAGAATTGGCGCTTCAGATTATGACAAAGCTGTAGGAGTCTGCTCTGTCCCCTCACTAATGACATCAACTAAACTCTGCCTTTGGTGGTTGCCAGTCAGCTTGCGGCAGAAACTCCATTCCAGCCTTTTCGATACACATGCGCTCTAAAGTAGAAGCAAATGCCATTGCTCACCTGTGCGGTCATCTCTACACGGTGAGATTTGCTCCCAGCTGTTTCGAGCTCCTGTTGAAGTAGATTTTGTCTAAAGCTTCAGCTTTCTGCCAGGCCAGTGCTGCCTCCTGAGCGCGTTGGTCACAAGTCTCAGCTGCTCCCACGCTGGTAGCAGAGCCCTCATCGCTTCTATCTTTCCGTGTAGAACAGTCCTTCGCTACTCTGCGCTCTAGGTCTCCCCTGGGTTTAGCCTTAGCTCAGCCTAAGCGCCATGGGGAGAGGCTGGGTAAGAACATGTTCCATGGGGAAGCTGAGCAGGTATTGCCACCCTCCTGAGACGGGGGTGCTCTTGTTATCTCGGTGCAGGACATCTCTGGCTCTTCTAAGATGTCTCTGGGTGACCTCACTGCTGTTTCTCTTCTTGATCAGGCTGCAGACAGCGATGATGATGATGACCCCATTCAATTCACGGACCAGATGGAGGAGTTCAACCTTACTGCCCACCCTGAGGGTCAGGAGCTCGGGGTTGTCGGCGACGTCGGTATCACAACGTATGGAGAGATGAACCTCGTTGCAGAGCCCCAGAAGGTAAGGACTTGCGTTGTCGCCGAGCTGTGAACTGCTTACTGGGGAGCTCTGGAGCAAAGCCTCTCAACACCTCAGGTGGTTAGAAGTCCTGAGACAGCAGTTTCCGTGGGGTGGGATCTCCGGGCTTTGCTGCTGGACACTTTATTTATTCCCAGATGAACCCTTGGGTAAGAGAGGAGGGAATTAAAAATCAAAGGTTTAGTAGTAAGATAGCATTCAACATTTTTCCCAAGGAGAACCATGTTTTGATGGTTCCTGTGGTCCTGATTGAGGATAGAAGCTCCTGCTTCTGCTCGGTTGCTCTCACCTAACGCTGGACAACTTCTCCTCAGGTCAATAAGATAGCAATGCAGTACGCAAAGACAGCCAAGAAAATGAACATGAGTGCGTTGAAGATAAGCATGTGGGACCTCTTGACTGATGGACAGAAGAAACAAACAGTGGCAGAGGTGAGTGCAGGGGGAGCCAGATACCTCAACAGGCCCGAGGATAAGAGAATGCCCTGCAGGTAATTGTCCTTAACTCCTGGGCAGGTTTAGCAGCAATTCCGTTCTAGTGGCCTTGGTCCCACGGGATGGTCGGCAAGGACAGACCGAGTCATACTTGCAGTGTTTTTTCTCTGAACACAAGGCTGAATACTGGGGAGCAAAGTCTGTCTCGACAGTGTCTGTCTTTTTGCTAAATAGATGGAAGATGCAGAGAAAGAGAAGGACATATCAGTGGTAGAAGGAGAGAAGATCTTCAGCAGCATCACAAAGGAACTGCTTCACAGGTAGAGAGGCCCTCAAAAGGGTTGGACTGAAGCTGGGGGACAGACTTCAGCTAAGTCTGGGCAAACAAGTCTCTTCTCTTGCTCTCTGGGTTTGCCTGGGGGAGCTGCACGTCGCATTCAGCTTGGCAAATTCTTTGTAGTGGGAGGGAGAAGGTAGAGAAAACCAGATCCTGGGGAGGAGCTAATCTTCGGTGACCTGGTCCTGGCAGACATGCTCCATCTGTCGGGTTTCGGTAGGCTCCAGCCATCCTGACCTCCTCCCTTCTCTTTTTTAGGCTGCCTTCTGTGATGGCTAAGAATTTGTCTATCCCTTTAGCCTTTGTCTGCCTCTTGCATTTGGCAAATGAGAAGGTAAGCGCGGCGTGCGCACCGGAGACGTGGTGGGAGCAGCGGGTGTATCGCGCAGTGAAAACCACCGGGAGCAGAGCCATTCTTGCTACCTCAGGACTTCTCAACTTAAGCCCTAGTTTCATGCTTATAGCGAACATAAATCAGGCTGATGCGCTGGGAACGACAGCCCGTAATGAAGCACTCGCAGCGTTTCCAGCCTGACCGCTGTCTGTCCTTCCTTGTCCTTGGGTCTGGCAGCAGAGGGGGCGAGCACTCCATTGCTTAGTGTCATTCTAAGCGTAGCGAGTGTGTCAGGCTCCGAAGCAACAGCCGATGGGAAGCCTTGGTCTTGCGTGCGCTGATGGTGGTGGAAGGGGCTGGGGTCGTTCTGTACCTTCATTGTGTGGGTGGGGTGTTTTTTTTATGCCAGGCCTTCAGACTCAGAGGGAAAGAGCCTGGTTTTGTCAAACTTCGCTTTTCTGTTCCCAGAATCTGAAGCTGGAGGGCACAGAGGACCTGTCTGATGTCCTAGTGAAACAAGACGACTGAGCCCTGTGCGGAGCAGACCACCGGCGCTGACCCACAGGACGGAGCTCCGCTTCCCAGCTGACCAGCGCTTGCTGTTGGACTTATCTCATCAGTGGCAGATTTTTCTCCTCACAGCAACATTGCTGAGAAATCCCACTGGTCTCTGCACCTCCGGAAAACTTTTCAATCAAGGATGTCCTACCTAAACGTAGGACATGTACAGATGGACGGTTGCAGCTCAGCCTGCTGTCTTCAATCCATCGGCTCTTTCCTGGGTCATGGAGTTCCTCCACTTACTGTGAACCATCAGTACCTGCGAGCAAAAGTCTCCTCTGTGTGTCACCCACTGTCTGTCTGTAATTCCCAGTATGCGGACTGACTGTTACTCACGTCTCCAGTTCCTCCTGTAGTCCTGTTCATCCCCTGAAGTGATTTACCTTTTATACTGAGCTTAAAGATAATAAATTGCTACAGACTTTGTAGATGGGCCTTTGAGATGGGGAAGAAGGAGCCCCCAAAACAGGAGAGAAGTTAAAATAACACGAGTGTCGGGGAGCAGCAAGAGCGGGGCTGCTCCCTAAGGAAAGGTGAGCCGGGAGATCGCACGGCCGGAGCATCACCCGTCCTCCAGTACCTGAATGATGCGAACAGGACCAACCTGCAGATGGTGGCTGCGTTCAACCACAAGTTGAGATCACCGAGCAAGTTCATGGTACTGAGGCAGGTCCAAGATGAAGTCGGGAAGTCGGTCTGCAAGTCAGGATTGGGTCCGAGGTGATGAGGCAGGGAGACCAGCGCTCCCAACACAGCTCAGGCAGGGACAGAAGCCCTTGAGCTGAGTTTCAGTGGAGCTCCCTGGGCCATGGGTGCGGGTCAAGGCCCCTGGTGAGGCTGGTCAAGGCCGGTAGGGCTTATTAGTGACCTCAGGGCCCTGAGGAGGTGGGTGCTGCTCTGTGCAGGGTGGAGCAGCCTAGACCTGGTTCCGGTGCTGGCCCTGTGCTGCCACCTCAGCCCCCGAGGACACCTCTGGGCCACAGGCTGGGCACGAGACCCCCCCCCCGCGAGCTGGCCTGAGAGGGGTGCTGGGGACACAGGACGTGCTGGTGGGGCGCAAGATCACAGAATCCCCGAGTGGTGGGGGTGGGCAGGGCCCTCTGGAGCTCCCCCAGTCCCACCCCCCGCCAGAGCAGGGTCCCCTCCAGCAGTGGCACAGGACGGCGTCCAGGCGGGTTTGGGATGGCTCCAGAGTGGGAGACTCCCCCCCCCTCTCTGGGCAGCTGTGCCACTGCTCTGCCACCCGCACAGGGAAGGAGTCCCTCCTCAGGTTGAGATGGAACTGCCTATGGTCAGGTTTGTGCCCGTTCCCTCTTGTCCTGTCCCTGGGCACCGCTGGAAAAAGACTGTTCCCATCCCCCTGGCACCCTCCCTTTGAGGATTTATCAGCGTTGATAAGGTCCCCTCTCAGTCTTCTCTTCTCCAGACTGAAAAGCCCCACGGCCCTCAGCCTTTCCTCATAAGGAAGACGCTCCAATCCCCTCATCATCTCCGTAGCCCTCTGCTGGACCCTCTCCAGCAGTTCCCTGTCCTTCCTGACCCGGGGAGCCCAGAACTGCACACAGTGCTCCGGCTGCGGCCTCCCCAGGGCAGAGCAGAGGGGGAGGGTGCCCTCCCTCGCCCCGCTGGCCACACTCTGCTGGATGCACCCCAGGGTGCCATTGGCCTTCTTGGCCACCAGGGCACATTGCTGGCTCATGGTCACCCTGTTGGCCCCCAGGACTCCCAGGTCCCTTTCCACAGCGCTGCTCTCCAGGAGGTCAGCCCCCAACCTGTACTGATGCATGGGGTTATTCCTCCCCAGATGCAGTACCCTACACTTGCCTTTGTTGAACTTCATCAGGTTTTTCTCTGCCCAACTCTCCAGCCTGTCCAGGTCACGCTGTATGGCGGCACAGCCTTCCGGCATGTCAGCCACCCCTCCCAGTTTTGTGTCACCAGCAAACTTGCTGACGGTACACTCTACCCCTTCATCCAGGTCATTGAGGAATATACTGAACAGGACTGGACCCAGTACTGACCCCTGAGGGACACCACTTGTTACTGGCCTCTAACTGGACTCCACACCGCTAACCACAACCCTCTGAGCTCAGGTTTTAAGTAAAATAGTCACAAACAGGGACTTTCTTCAAGAAAAGATGTATTTCCTTTAGTTGCGATTCAGCTGAAGGGAGAGCCGCACGGGACGCGCCACCAACCCCCCCCGTACCCACAGCTTCAAGACCAGTGGGGTGATTTCCCCGCGGCCATTCGGGGTGGCAGCGCCTGTGTCGCCCCAGCCTTTTCAGCACGGCGACGTGGGCTTGAACGCACCCACACCTGCCGTCCCGGGCATCCGTACCACGTCCTGCCCGGCTGCTCAGCCCCGGGGCTCAGCATCCCCGGGGCCGCTGCCCCTCGCCAGTGCCTTTGAGATCCTTCAGTGCCATCTCCCAGCAGAGCCGTGGGACCGGGCCCCGGGCAGCTGCCTGCCTCTCACTGCCCAGTAATCCCCGCTGTAGTGTCAGGCGGGGAAGTGGAAGAAGCGGGTGATCCTGTTGCTGCTCTGGGCGCCGTGCAGCCCTCCTCGCCGCTGCACCGGCAGCGAGTTCCCCAATTCCTCCTCCAACATCTGGAGAAGAGAAGCAGTGCTGCCACGGCCCGTGCCCCGTGCCGCAGGAGCTTGCGGCGGGGGTGAGCGGCCCCCTCCATCGCATCCCGCGAGCCGGGCCGAGACGGGGAGGAGATGCTTTGGGCTGCAGGACCACTCACCTCCTTGCGAGCGGCCAGTCGTTGCTTCCACTCGCTGAGCTCCATGGCGTGCTCCTGGTCCAGCCGCCCCAGCTGCCGCCTCTCCTGCTCTGCCAGGAGGTGCATCTTCTCGCCCTGGGAGAGGGGAGGGGGAAACGGGAAGGAAAACGCTCGAGGAGAGGTAGCAGGGGTGTGGGAAGCCCCCAGGGTGGACGGTTTTATGGTGGTACCTGCATCTGTTCCAGCTCTGCCAGGCTCTCAGCCTGCTGCTGCTGCAGCTGCTGCAACTGCTGCGCCTGCTGCTCCTGCTGCTGCTGCACCTCCGCTCGCTGCCGCCTCTCCTCCTGCTGCGCGAACTGCGGTGGAGGACAGCTCGCGTCACCCTCCCTTTTCCCAAAAACCCTCGCTTACAACTTTTCAGGGACTTTGTCCATGCTTGGTGCTGGGGAACCTCGTTGGCCCCGGCCAGGTCGTTGTACCTGCTTGGCCCTCTCCCTCTGCTTGGCCCCGTGAGCCTCCTGCATCTTCAGGTTGTCCTTGAAGAGGGCCAGGCGGGTTTTGGCATCGCAGCGCTGGCTTTTCAGCAGCTGAGCCCGCTCCTGCGCCTGCTGGCTCCTCAGGTCCTCCAGCAAGAGCTGGTGGAAGCGGTTCATCCTCTCCGTCTCCTGGGAAAGGGGCAGGAGGGTGAGCCAGGAGAGGGGTGAGGAGCCCGCAGGACTGGGGGACCATGGCCGGCGGTTTCCACCTCACCTTCTCATGGCGCTTGCGGAGCTGCTGCCTCTGCAGCGCGTGCTGCTCCTTCACCTGCTGCCTGAAGAGCTGGTACTTCTCCTGCAGGTGCCCTTGCTCCATGTTCCACACCACCGACTCGCGGGCTGCCGGGCAGGACCACAGCACCGTGACCACCTCCAAAAACCCCCCAGCCAGACTCCCTGCTCCCCTCCCCAAGAACCCGCCATCCTCTTCCTCCCAGCCCGGTGCACCTCTCCTGAGGCTATGGATCTTGCTGATGCACTCCCAGTCGATGGACGTCATCTTCTTCTTGTGCTCCTGGACGACCCTCTGCAGGGCTGCGTTGAGTTCCTCCTGCTGCTGCTGCAGGAACCGCTGCTCCTGCGGTGAGCAACGGAGGGGCTCGGGCCCAGCACCCAGGGGAGAATGTCCCCAGGCTCCTGATGGCACGGCGGGGGGAGCCAGCACTGCCTCGGACCCTCACCTCTCTCCTATCACCCTTCAGCTCTTGCATCCTTCTCCCACAGTCCTTCTCCTGGAGGGACTTGAGGCGCTTGGCCTCGTCTCGCAGCCTCACCGTGTACTCGAGCTCCTGCCGCTCCTTCAGCTGCCGGTACCGCCGCTCGGAGCTCTCCACCTCCCGGTCGTAAAACTCCTTCTTGCTCTGCCATGCAGATACGGTTAACGGGGCTGCAAGGACCAGAAGTGGCCACCGAAGCAACCAAATCCCCCCCCAGACCCCCGGCGTCTCCCTCAGTGGGACCCCAGCACCCCCTTGCACGCGTCCCTCTCTGACCATATCATGGCACCAAGGGACGATGGTCCGGTTACCGTCATCTCCTGCTCGATGTGACGAAACATCTGCTCCCGCTGCTGGTGAAACTTCTGCTCCAGCTGGCTCTGAGCTCGCTGCTCTTCCTTCTGCAGCACTCGCAGCTCGCGGAGCTCCTGGCGTCTACAGGTTTGGGGAATCGGGGTGAGAGGGGGCCCGAAGGTGGCCCTGGAGGCACCTCTCTCTCTCCGCCCCCCAGCACGGCTGACTTCTAGGTGGCTAAAGGAAGGGAGGAGCTCAGCCCTGAGGCAGCATCATGGAGAAGACTTTCTCCAGCAAGAAGGAAGACGGAACGCCGGTTGGGTCCGGCCACACTTCCAAGTTCAGCTGATGTCGCTGACCCTCCACCTCCCCTTTCATCCTTTTCTGCTCTCCTTGGGTGACGTGAGAGCTTATGGGAGAAGGTCTACCCCTCTTCTTTCCTTAAGCTGCCCGCCGGGGACACCAGATATAGGGCTGGGCAACATTTTTGGCTCCTCGTGGGTCCCTGCTGCACAGCCCTGAGGATGCAGGGAAGGGCTTGCTCATGCTCTCCTGCTGGAGTAGACCCTGGCCAGGGAGGCAGATGGGTTTTCCAAGCCTGGAGGTCAAGCGCTTGTGCTTTGCATAGAGCCCCACAGACCCATCCTCCCTCCCACACCCTGTCCCCTTCGCCCCTGGTCCTCCTCGTCCACAAACGGATAGGAGATGCCTGGTGGCCCCTCCACTACCAGCGTCACTCACCGAGCTGAGCGCACCATCTCATCCCTTGCCCCAGCTTTGCCCACGGTCCTGGCGGTCGTCACGCTCACCTCCTCCCCATCCACGACAAACCTCCGGGTTTTCTTCACCGTCCTTTGGAGCGAGGCAGGTTCCTGCGACCAGGACCAACGGTTTGAG
The DNA here is from genome assembly GCA_017639485.1 of Pluvialis apricaria. Classification (NCBI taxonomy): domain Eukaryota; kingdom Metazoa; phylum Chordata; class Aves; order Charadriiformes; family Charadriidae; genus Pluvialis; species Pluvialis apricaria. The sequence continues at coordinate 6,532,837 of CM030030.1, forward strand.
CTCAGAGGGCCCAAAACTACGTAAACCCAACATGGGAGCCCATGCAAGGGGATGGGGGCAGCTTCACGCGGCCATGTTACCTGCAAGCTTCTCACCTGCTGGGCTTCCCCGGCAGAGGGGAAAGGCTGCACTGCGGCAGGGAGGGCACTTGGACCTTGTACATCTGCAGGATTTTCCACAGGGAATGGCTCCTCTCCTTGCTTTGACACGATGGACTGATCTGGTGGGTTCCCTGCTTCCCACGCTGCCTGCGCCTGGGAAGAGGTACGGACACGGGCAGCATCAAAGTTCACAGTCTTTGTGGCCTTTGGAGGTCCACCAAGGGCCTCTGGCACTGCTCCGTGACCCTCCGAGCCACCCATCTCCTCTCCAGATCCATCCCTTGATGGCCCTTCAGGAGCTGGAGCAGCCTGCACCCCGTCTTCTCCAAGCTCTCCATCATTTCCATCTTTTTCTTTCCAGACATTCCCACGAGCAGGTTCTGCCTGGTTGTCTCTGGGGCTGTTTTCTGCTTTCTTTTCTGTTTCTTCTTCAACAGGCTCCGGGCTCTCCGTGGAGGATGAATCCTCTGCTGAATTTTGAGCCTCCTCACTTGCAGGTCCCTCTCCTGCACATGCTGCAGAAACTGCCTCTGGTTCCTCTCCTGCCAGCATCACTTTTCCCGGGCTGGCTGCATCTCCCGCTGGGTTATGGTCTCCAATCAAACACCCGTTTACAACATCTTCTTCCCATTTCACTTCTGCTGGCACCAGGGCTTCCTCAGGAGAAGTTTCCACCTCAGTTTCAGCATTATCTGGGGCTTCCTCCTCATTCCTCCCCACCTCCCTCTCAACCAGACCCAAGGGGTCACACACGGCTGAGTTTCTCTCCCCGTTGTTCCTCTCTCCGGCCTCTCCCAGACCAGCTGGGCGCTCCTGCCACCCGTTGAGAACGTCTGACCCCACCACTATCTCCTCCGTCACATCGGGCATCAGCGATTCTTCACCCCGTGGCACCGTCTCCTCCACCAGCTTGGTCTCCCCAGCACCCTCAGGTCCCATGGGTGCCCTCCCTGCTGCACCACCAGCCTTCCCAAGGCCATCTTCAGCCCCAGTGGAGCCAACCTCAACCTGCAGGTCTAGCAACGACCGAGTAACCCGGGGCTGATGCTCTGCTGGTGACTTGAAGCTCTGGGTTTTGGTCCCCATGGTCCACAGGTCCAGGGCTGCCACCAGCTGCCCCACGGCTGAGCCTCTGCGCCAGTCCCCGTCCATGGGTGCAGGCAGGACCAGTAAATTAGGGTCTCTGCTTGACGCCTTTTTTGTGTCGCTTTTGGGGGTTGTAACGGGGCTCGGCTGGGCTGCGAGCTGTCCCTCCATGGGCGTTTCGGCCACCGGTGATGTGTCAGCACGTTGGCTTTCCTCCTGGGGCTGTGCCTTGGGTCCAACCTGCTCTGCCTTCATCTCTTGCAGTTCAGCAAGGTCTCCCGCCCGCTGTGGCCCTGAGGGGACCTCGGCCATGTTGCAGGGGGTCCCCAGAGGACTGGTGTCCTCCTCTCGACACCCTTGAACTCCTCCTGCCTCTGCTGGGACTGATGTCCCTTGAGGAGCATCCAGCGCCGTCATCTCCAACCCACCCGGCTCTGCCCTGTGCTGCTCTTTAGCTGTTTCTTGGGACTTCATCCCTCCAAAAAAAGACCTGCGCCTCATCAGCTTCAGAAACTCGGATGACCTCTTCGTAGGGAGCTTCACGGAGCCCATGGGCTCAGGCGAGGACCTCCTCCTCATTTGCTTTAAGAAGTCGGATGCTCTCTTGGTCCTGGGCTCTGCCACCACCTGGACGTCGGATGGGACGCCCGGCTCCTCGCCAACTGTCCCCACTGCATCTGGGGGCTGATGCTCCAGGGGACTCTCCGGGGTTGAGGGGCAGGAGGACTCTCCGTGCTCCTGCTCAGGCTGTGGGGGAGACCGTAAAGGAAGAGGTGAAGCTCAACAAACTCGTGGAAAAGATTGGAGGGATCTTCACCCCAAGCCGGCCGCTACTCACGCACCAAAGGGACCGGACCTTCCTCCTCATCCTCTTCCTCCAGCACGTCAGCCCGGGCTTCAGCCACCAGCTCCCGGAGCGGCCGCTTGTCAGAGATCCCCACCACGAAGGGGTGCTGGGTGGGAGCGAGGGAGATGAGTGAGGCCAGGACCAGGGTTAGGTCCCCCCACCCTGGGCAGGTGGCAATGGGTGCTACCCACCTGCAGGAGCTGGCTGGCCGACCACCGCGCCTCGGGGCTCTTCTCCAAGGATTTCCTCAGGAAGTCCTTGAAGTCTTCAGACCTGTGGAATGATCCCTGTGGGCACGGGGCCAGAAGCTCCCTCTCACCCCCACTGTGGACCCCACAGACCTTGGGGTGATGCTAGGGACACCCAGGCACCTACTAGCACCTTGGCAGGACGTCCCCACCCCGGTGCTGCCCACCGGTGTCACCTTCTGTGGGCAAAAGTGGTGTGGTGGGAAACCCGTGGTGCCACCTCTGGAGCTGGACTTGGAGGAACCATGACCAGCATCGCTTATGGTCCAAGAGCCCACCCCAGCTGCCCAGACATGGCTTTGAGCAGGAGCTGCCCCACGGGACAGCTTCGCCCACCGTCACCAACACTGGAATGACTTCTCCACTCTGGGACTCACCACCTCTTGGGGTGACGCAAGGTGGGCGGTTGGGACTTGGCGATCTTCAGCAGCACCCGGAGAGGGTTCAGCTCATGGTAGGGGGGCTCCATCTCGGCCATCTCGATCAGCGTGATGCCCAGCGACCAGATGTCAGCCTTGTAGCCGTAGGGGCTCTCCTTGGATGTCTCACACTGCACCACCTCTGGGGCCATCCTGCGCACGGGACAGAGGAGAAGAGGTCCAGCCTGCCCCGGGCCAGGGGCTGGTATCTCCCCCTGAAACCAAACCCAGGTGCCATTCCCTCTGGAGACAACTCTACAGGCAGAAGAGGTGAGATTTGACCCCAACTCTTCCAACACTACCCCAGGAGGGTCTGCACCCACCAGCACCCCACGTGTCCTCTCCATACAGAGTCTCCCACTGCTGAGAAGCCCACCCTGGAGCTGGTGTTGGCTGGAAGAGGAAAGATCTGGTTTCCTGAGATGCTCCTGGTGTCGAGGAACCAGCTGTGAGCACCCACAGGAGGAGCAGGACACCTGGGCTCCCCATCCCACCTTTCTGCGCTCTCAAATCCCACCATCCCCGGGGCTTTCTGCCCCACACCTACCAGTACGGGGTGCCGATGAAGGACACCCGGCGCTGAACGGTGCTGGAGTTTTTGGCCGAGACGCCAAAATCGGCTGCAGAGCAGATAAGCGGCGGTTAGAGAGGATCCTTGGGGCAAAGCATCCTTGGGGCTCCCCTCCCGGCCTCCCTCCGCCCCACGGGGCCCCGATTCCCCCGGGACTCACCCAGTTTGACGTCCCCATCGAGGGTGAGCAGGACGTTGCCAGCCTTCACGTCCCTGTGGATGATCTTGCAGCCGTGCAGGTACTGCAGCGCCAGCAGCAGCTGCTTGCAAGCCACTCGGATCTGCTCCTCCGTCAACCCTTTCTCCAGCTCTGCCATGAGCACAAACGAACCCCCCGTCGCTAACGATGCCTCCTGCCCAGCACCCCCAGAAACCCTGGGGGGGTACCTGGAGGAAGATGCGCCCCAACCCATCTGTGGAGTAATTACTGAAATGATCAAAAATAGAGCATTGTTCGCATGTTAAGCAAAAGTATAAAATCAAAAGGTTTCTAGGGGAGAATGCGGCCGCAGGTGGTGTGCAAAGGATCCACTACATCGGCGATTCCCTGCACAATATCGCTCGCAGAGCAACACGGGGATGGAGTGGGGTGGAGATTCCACGGCCGAGCCCTGCGATAATCAGCAGATATGGGAACGAGATGGTCCTATGGAACTGATAAGCTGCACACTTTCTACCCTGAGCCAACAGTTTGTCAAATTTTGACAAAATGCTGTGCTTTGTGTGAACTTTGCTCATTATAATGTCATTATAATACCTAAACACACCTCCATCCCAAAGGCTACCCGCCTCCAAGGTGCAATCACTCCTTGAGTCTGCGCCCGGAATTTTTGGTGAACTATACCTTGAAATGTGAAGCGAGAGAATTTTACACCAATCGTAATAAAAGTATTCATAACTAAAGTCACTCAAACTCCACCTTGAAGGGAAAAAATAGTATAAAAATAGCCCAAAAAAGGGGGAATATTAGGGAAGACATCATCGTGAACAAGTCGAGGAGGACTCCATCAAAACTGCCTTCGCCTTCCAGGACCAGCCGACGGGCTGAGCCTTTCTTCCCCCCATAGGGACGCCTTTGGCTAAGGCTTAGACTATACCAAGTGCTTCCTCAAAAAACTTAGAAATCTCTCTAGAGAGTCTTTTTCCTATGTTTACAGCCAGGCTGTACTGTATATAACTTTGTCGCGCGTTTTGTATAACTAACAACACTTTTATTTGCACGTGCTTCGCAGACAGTGTATTTATCACCGGCAATCCGTAAGAACCTATGTATCTGTTGCTAAAATAAACTGTGCTGTTTAAGTAGCTGGTCGTTTTGGTTTCTCATTGATTGCAACCACAAAAGTGGCCGTGGTAGTTCATGAGCACGACTGAACTGAGAGTGCAGTCCGCTATTAGTGTATCCAGAATCGTGATAGTTTAATATATATATTAAACGCGACTGGACTGATAGCAGTGGATTGGGCATCACTCAGAATTCAAACCTGGCCGCACTGCGCCTCCCACCTCGGTGAGGAGCGTTAGAACACAAGGGGGTTTGTTTTCTGCCAAATTATTTTGCCCTTTAACACAACTCCTTTAACTCCATCCTCTCTCCTGGAGACCCTGCACAAGCCCGGGATTCCCTTCCACGCCGTGAAATTTGGCAATCCCAGCCCAAACACTCCAACGGCCACGCGCCAGCTGGAAAAAGACATTTATTTACCCAAAATCGCTGCATCCACGGCCCCTCCGGGACAAAACTCCACCAGGATCTGCAGGGAGAGGTTTCCCACCGCCGGTCTGAAAACGTGTCCCCTCCAGACCGAGTCCCCCGACCCCAAGATGCCGGTGGGACCCCAGTTCATGCCCGGGGTGGGGGGACCGGCACCCTCCGCAGCTCACCCACAGCTGCCCGTTCCAGTAGAGCGCATCCAGCAGTTTGGTGATGTTGGGGTGGTCGCAGCAGGCCAAGATCTCGATCTCCACCACGTAGTCCTCCAGCTCCTCCTCGCTCGGGGTGTCGATCACTTTGGCGGCCGCCAACGCTCCCGTCACCTTGTTCTGCGCCTGAAGGGAGGGGAAGAGGTTTCGCGGGGGCTCGAGGGGCACAAAAGGAGCAGCAACCCCCCCCAATTTTCGGCAAGGGGGAAGCTTGGACCCGTCGCATCCCTCCCCGGGGGCTCAGTGCCACCAAGCCAAATGCCGGGGACAGACATGGGGACCTCACTGTCACTGGAGCCAGGAAGGAGAGGGATGCGCGGCCACCCCGTGCGTGGGGCTGATGGTGGCCCTGGTGTGGCCATTGTATCCATCCTGCTGTATCCCAAAACCCTCCGTGTGTGTCCCAGAGCATCCAAATATGCCCCAAAACCTGCTCCGTGGGTCCCAGAGCATCCCGCTGTACCCCAAAACCTTCTTGTCCCTGCTGTGGCCGTGCCACCCAATGTGTGAGTCCCAGAGCATCCTGCTGTGCCCCAAAACCCTCTCTGTGGGTCCCAGAGTGACCGACAGTATCCCAAACCCCTCCGTGTGGGCCCCAGAGCATCCCGCTGTATCCCAAAACCCTCTCCATGGGTCACGGAGTGTCCCGCTGTACCCCAAAACCTTCTTGTCCCTGCTGTGGCCGTGCCACCCAATGTGTGGGTCCCAGAGCATCCCACTGTACCCCAAGACCTTCTTGTCCCTGCTGTGGCTGTGCTACCTAATGTGTCGGTCCCGGAGCATCCCGCTGTATCCCGAAACCCTCCGCGTGGGTCCCAGAGTGTCCCACTGTACCCTAAAACCCTCCATGTGTGTCCCAGAGCATCCAAATATGCCCCAAAACCTGCTCCGTGGGTCCCAGAGCATCCCGCTGTGCCCCAAAACCCTCCATGTGGGTCCCAGAGCATCCCGCTGTACCCCAAAACCTTCTTGACCCTGCTGTGGCCGTGCCACCCAATGTGTGGGTCCCAGAGCATCCCGCTGTGCTCCAAAACCCTCCATGTGGGTCCCAGAGCATCCCGCTGTATCCCAAAACCCTCCGGCAAGCTACGTCCTCCCACGGATGCAGTCTAACTCCCATGGGCACAGCCACAGCGAGCATCGGCACAGGAGGCTCAGCAAACCCCCCTCAAGGACCTTTTGGTGGTTCCACAGCGAAAGCCCATCCCGCGAGCGACGCCGACGCGTTCGGCTGCCCCGAAAAAGCCGGGGAGAGAAGACGGGATGGGTTTGGCCAGAGAAAGCCCAGCCGAGGCCGGGACCATCACTGCTGCGCACCCACCGGCCCCGGTGCCGGAAGGCAGCTGCTGCCGCAGGTCTGATGAGCAGCAAATTTGGGTTTCCTGTCGCGCTCAGGCTCTGCACAGAGGTTTCAGAGAAAAACATCCCCATCTCAGCCCCATCGCGCCAACCACGGAGGCAAACACCCGCCGGCAAAGCGGCCGACTCTGGTGATCGGTGGCTCTCCCGGTGCCGAAGGTTGGGAACATGCTGAGGCAGCCCCAGGTGAGGACCCTGCCATCCTCGGCTGAAAATTTGGGGCTGGTTAGAGGCTTTTCAGCTTTTTGCATGCCGGAAACTGCACGATGCGAGGGAGGCAGCACCAAAAAAAAAAGAAGAGAAAAAAAAAAACCCAAAACACCAAAAAAAGCATTTGCAAAACCCTCAGGGTGCCGGTGGGGTTTCGGGGGTCTTCTCCTACCTTAAAGACCTTGCCGAAGGCGCCGTCGCCCAGTTCGCCCAGCACCAGCCAGGTCTCCTCGGGGTCCACATCCCGCCTGACGTGCTCGTACCGCCTCAGCGGCTTCTTTTTTTCCGAAAAGCCAAAAAGCCGTCGGAGAAAAGCCATGGGGCCACCTCCATGCAGAGAAAAGGGGGCGCCTGGGCTCGAGCTCTTCCACCGAGCACCTTCGCAGCCCTTCAGCTCTTCCTCCTCCTCCTCCTCCTCCGCCACCGGCGGCAGGAAGGGGCTGAGCGCTGCCCCGGACCGCGCAGGATGTGCCGTGAGACGGAGGTGCCAAAAACAAAAATACAAAAGAAGATGCTTTCGCTCGGCCCCCATCGCATCCCACCTGCGGGGAGTTTTAAGGATGGCAGAAAGGGTTCGTGCTCACCCAAAAAGTGCCGCCCGCAACCCCTTGCGCCCTCGCCAAAGCCAAAGGTGCTGCCCGTGCCCCCCGGCAAAGCCACGCGCGTGGGTATATAGGGGTCACGGCGGGAGGGGACACGGACCCTCTGCAGATATATGGTCCTTTACCATCCCGGGTGCTCGTATAGGTGCACAGCCCCATGAATTTTGGCACCCCCACGCATGGCCGGGGTCGGCACCAGCACGGCTCCGTGGCTGGGCTGGGCTTACACGGGGCCCGTGGGTGCTGGGGCACCCCAGGTGAGGTCGTTAAGCTTTATTAGCGCCCCCACACACACTAATTAACTCTTCCCCAGCACGACCCTCGTGGTCGGGCTGGTGGTCAGCGGTGCCATCGCTTTGGCAGAGGGTTGGGGTAGGAGGGGGTTGGCACTCCCATTTCGCAGCCCCCTCTCCGTGGGGGCACCCAAAAGCCCCCACCCCAGCACCCAGGGTGCTGCAGCAGCACCCAAAATCACCCAGTCCCGGCTGCTCCCCTAAAGCCAGGTGGTTTTTAACCTCCTAAATAATAACCCCCCCCCTGCGCTGGTGTGGGCGCAGCATCTCCCTGGCACTGGGGGGGCTCAGCTCACGTGTGCTCCCCGAGGGGGCTGTTTTCCCGGTGATTACGTCGGTTAATCATGGGGTAATTAAATCCAGGGAGCTGTTTTATGGCTTTATGTTCAGAATTTACAGCGTCAGGCTTCAGAACAGAGCCGCGTTGCTACACCGGCGCCCGGCGGGATCAGCCCGCGGGAGGAGGGTGCTGGCGATTCCCGCGACCCCAAAGCCCCCCCCGAACCCCGGGGGATAACGAACCCCTCTCACCGCAGGTGGTGCCCCAAAGGGATGCGGGTGCCACCGGCGCTGCCCAATCCGGCGCCGTCCCCAGCAGCCGGGCTTTCATTTTTCGGCTCTTTTCTTTCCTTCTCCTTTTCCATTTCCTCTATCTCCTCCTCCTTTTCCTTCTTCCTCTCCTTTGCCTTCTTCCTCTCCTCCTCCTCCTTTTCCTCCTCCTCCTTTTCCTCCTCCTCCTTTTCCTCCCTCTCTTTCCCCTTTTCTGTCTCCTTTTCCATTTGCTTCTCCTTTTCCATTTCCTCCATCTCCTTCTCTTTTTCCTTTTCCTCCTTCTCCTCCTCCTTTTCCTTCTCCTCTTCCTCCTTTTCCTTCTCCTCTTCCTCCTTTTCCTTCTCCTCTTCCTCCTTTTCCTTCTCCTTTTCTGTCTCCTTTTCCGTTTGCTTCTCCTTTTCCTCCATCTCCTTTTCCATTTCCTCCATCTCCTTCTTTTTTTCCTTTTCCTTCTCTTTTTCCTTTTCCTCCTTCTCCTTTTCTGTCTCCTTTTCCGTTTGCTTCTCCTTTTCCTCCATCTCCTTTTCCATTTCCTCCATCTCCTTCTTTTTTTCCTTTTCCTTCTCTTTTTCCTTTTCCTCCTCCTCCTTTTCATCCTCCTTTTCTGTCTCCTTTTCCGTCTCCTTTTCCATTTGCTTCTCCTTTTCCTCCTTCTTCTCCTTTTCCATTTCCTCCATCTCCTTTTCCATTTCCTCCATCTCCTTCTTTTTTCCTTTTCCTTCTCTTTTTCCTTTTCCTCCTTCTCCTCCTTTTCCTTTTCCCCCTTTTCGTTCTCCTCCTTTTCCTCTCTCACTTTCTCCTTTTCTGTCTCCTTCTCCATTTGCTTCTCCTTTTCCTTCCTCTACTTTTCCTTTTCCTCCTTCTCCTTCTCCTCTTCCTTTCCCTTCTCCTCCCTTCCCTCCTTCTCCCTCGCGGGCGGCGGCGGCAGTGGGCTTTACGCGCTGGCTGAGCCCTGACGCCGTTCAGTGCACTGATGGACACCATCACCCCAGCGACGTTTTTCAACCTCAATAATTCCCCTTTTCCTCCCGCATCTCATAATTAAAAATTACACACACACACACACCCCCGGGGAGAAGCTCTTCCTCACGTTCCCGTTGGAGCGGAGCCCCGTGGGGGCCGAATCCCACCCAGGGGTGCTCAGCCCCCCCCGGGGAGCCCGGTGAGGCGAGCAGAGCCGCCGGTGAGTGCGGGCAGGCCAGGCCGGACCACGCACGCAGCCGCGGGGCGCAAGGGGAAACTGAGGCAGGGACACCCCACCCCCCCCCCAGCTCCCGACCCCCCCATTCTGCTCGAACAGAAACCGGAGCCGGGAACAGAAACCCAAATGGGGTTTTTCTGTTGTTGGGGTTTTTTTCCCCCCCCCACCTTTTTCATCAAATCACATTATTATTAAGTAGAAGGCGGGCGCGTTCCTGGAACGAAAGGGTTAATGTCACCCTCGGACCCCTTCACCCCCATTTTCAAGCCCCGGGGGGGGGGGGGCAGGAGCCAGATGCCCCCCCTGACCTCCCCCCCACTTCTGCTTTCTCCGGCTGTTGGCCCAAAATGACTCACCGGGGGATTTTCCTTTTTTTTTTTTTTCGGGGCTCTTTCACAAGCCCGGGGCATGGGGGGAGAGAAAGGGGGGGGGGGGTGAGATTCTCGGGGGGCTGCTACGGGGTTGAGCACCCACGGGTGCTCTCCTGCAGCCCCCCCCAGTCCAGCCTCAGTTGCCCCCCACTTATGGGCGGCTTCGGTCCCATGAGACTGCGATGCTCAAGAGGAGGACACGGGACAGCGTTCCTGGAAAGTGGTACCCAGTGCCGAGCGATGCTGAGGGCTCCGTCCCCGTTCACAGGATGGTGCCCAGCCCCGGGGACACCGGTGGCACCGTCCCCGGTTGCAGGATGGTGCCCAGCCCCGGGGACACCGGTGGCACCGTCCCCGTTCGCAGGGTGGTGCCCAGCCCCGGGGACACCGGTGGCACCGTCCCCGTTCGCAGGGTGGTGCCCAGCCCCGGGGACACCGGTGGCACCGTCCCCGGTTGCAGGATGATACCCAGCAAAGCCACTCTTGGAGGGGGGACCAGGACCAGGACGCCATGAGCATCCTGGCCACCGGGACCCGGCCGTGTCCCCGAAGCCCTGGGGGACCAGGTGACACTGTGGCCACATCGCCAGCCCCGGGGAGGTGGGGAAGGGGCGGGGGGGGGGGGGGGCGCCGCTGGAAAGTCCGGCACAGTCATTCAGCGCGGTGCTGGGCTGCCCCTGGGCCAGAACCCCAAAAAGCCCATCCGTTCCGGTAACGAAAGAGTCAATCGCACACGCAAACACACACTCACACACACTCACACACACACACACACACACACACACACGCCACTTCCCTGAGTGGGGGATGACTCATCCCCAGCCCGTCATCCCCCGGTACCGTAACACCACCAAACCCCAGAGCGCTTCCTCCGGCCGCCCCGATGAGCCGCTCGGCCTTCGCCTCCTGAGCCGGTGAGTACCGGGGGGTGTGTGTGGGGGGGGGGCAACGGTCCCGGGAGGGGGGGGGGGGGCGGTCTCCTGTCACCCACCACGGCCCACGTGTCACCCCGCATCGCCACCCCCCCCCCCCCCATCCTCGCCACCGCCGAGCTGAGACCGCCTCAACTCAGCGCACGCCACGGCGGCGACGCCGCGCTCCCCACCCGGCGGGCGAGAACCCCACGGAGGAAAGGAGGGGACCCCCACCCCGACCCCCATCCCGACCCCACGGGGACCCCTCCACCCCGTGACCCCCACCCCAAACCCACCCCGGGCACCCAGCGGGTCCCCTCGCCCGACGTTGGGTGATGTCGGGGGTGGGGGGGGGGTATTTTCGCTGGCGGCGGCGCGGGCCGGGGAAGGGAATGACTTCAACCCATTACTCACCCGCGCCGTCACGGCTTGGCGTCGCTCCCGCGCTATTCCTAGCCGTGACGCTCGGCCCCGACCGCTCACCGGGAATTTGGGCCTAAAAAAGACAAAAAAAAAAAAAAAGAAAGAAAGCCAACGTTTGGGGTTAAAGGGGTGATTTCGGTTAAGGGGAACGGAACGCGCCCACCACCGCCACCCCCCCAGCGAAGGGGCACCGAAGGGGCACCGAAGGGGCCGGGGGCGGGCAGCGGGAGGTGCGATGAGTCCGGCCGGCCTCAGCCCGCTCCGGCCCGGCTTTCGCGGAGCGGCGGACGGCTGCGGTTTCTCGAAAGTGCCGCCGCCGCCGCCAAAGCGCCGTTAATTACCAGCGCCTTAAACGTCGACTTACAGCCACCCCGTCACCTTCGGTCACCCAAATTACCCACGCGCAAAGCCTGCCGCCACGCCACGCGGCTTTTTTTCCACGCCGGCTGGAGTTGTTTAGCCCCAGATTGGCCGTTTTTCACCCCAAAACCCCCCCTCATCGGCATTGTTCCCTCCCCCCCCCCCGCACCACCACCCCCCCGCCCCGTCCCCGGTTTCCTGCGTTTTCGTAGCGATACCCGCGAGGGAGGAAATCGCGTCAGCGGCGCCGCCGCAGCCGGCGGTGCCGGGAACCCAATCTGAGCCGGCGAAATCACGGCGGGGGCCACGCGGGACCGCGGGCACGCAGGGACAGGCGTGGTGCTCCGCCCGGAGCCGCCGCAGGCGTGCGGACCCCCCGCGCCCACGCGTGTGCCCACCGGCGGGTGCGGGGAGGGGGGCGCACCCACACGCGTGTGAGCCGCGTTACACGCGTGGGCCCGCCCCGCGTAGGGGTGCCCACCTGCACGCACACGCGTGTCGCCGCTTGTACACACACACACCCCGCCATGAACACGCCTCGCACACGCGTGTGCCCCCCCCCCTCCAAAACACACACACGCGGGTGCAAATTTCACCGCGGACCCACACCCACGCGTGTGCGCACCCGGCGGCGGCGGGACCACAACTCCCGCCATGCCTTTCTTCCGGGTGGGGCGGGGACAACGAGCCGACCAATAGGAGGGAGGGGGGCGTGTCCGCGCCGCCCAATAAGCGAGGGCTCCGCCCACAGCCCCGCCCTGGGGGCAGTCACATGGCGCGGCGGCGGCGGGTGAGCGGGACCGGGACCGGAGCCGGGGGGGGGGGGGGGGGGGGGGGGGGGGGAAGAGGAGGAATTTGGGTGGGAATGGGGGGGGGGGGGGGGGGCACACACGGGATGGAGTGGTGGGGAGGGGTCCCCCACACCCCGTTCCTCAGTTTCCCGAGGTTGGCACTCCCTTTTTTTTTTACAGGGATTTCCCCCAAAATTGGTGTGGGGGGAATTTGGGGGGGGCGGTTAAGGGGGTCCGGACGCCTAAATTTTGGGGGGGGGGGGGGCAGCCTTTGGCCACGGGGGGGTCCGCCAGGCACCGAAATCGGCCGTACGGCCGATTTCGGTGCCTGGCGGACCCCCCCCGTGGCCCAAATCATCCCAATTTACCCTTAATTCGGGGGGGGGGGGGAGGAAAAATTTGGGGTGTCTCACCCCCCCCCCCCCCCCCCATTTTTCCCCTCCTCCCATCCTTACAGGACCCCTCCTAAAATCAAAGACGACGACTCTCCCCCCACCCCCCCCCATGGAGGACAACCAAGAGCCCACCGCCGCCAAACCGGCAGTGAGTGTCGCACCCCGGTGGGGTTTGGGTTTTTTTTGGGGGGGGGGGAGGGGGGGGTGAGGATGCTGAACACCCCCCTATATTTTGGGGGGGGGGGGGGACACGAGGACATGAGGAAGAGGAGGGTGAATTTCCCAGCACGGCGCGGGGTTGGGGGGGGAACATACCCCAAACAGGGTTTTTTTAGGGAGAGAAATTTGGGTTTTCTCTTTTATTTTTTTTTTTTCTTTTCTCTAATTTTATTTTTTTATCGCAATGGAAGTGAGGGGGGGTGTGTTTTGCCATGCTCTCTTCTCCCCCCCCCTCCCCGCCTCGCTCCGGCGGCTTCTTATTTCAAAAATAATTTAAAAGAAAAAAAAAAAAAAGCGCCTCAAAAATAGTTCGGCCGTTAAAATACCGCGTCTGTCACAAGCGGTTAAAAGAATAGAAAGAAGAAAAAAATTTTTCTTTTTAAAAAAAAAAATTAAAAAAAATAAAAAATTAAGTCCTCGGGAGCCGAGCAGCTGCTTTGCCCAAAAATAGCAACAAGTTTTATAACTCCGGAAAATGTAGAACAAACAAACGAGAAACATTTTTAGCTGAGAAAGGCGGCGGCGGCGGCGGCGGAGAGGAGGGGCGGGGGGGGGAAGCGGAGGATGAATTTCTGCCCGTCTGTTTTCCTGGAAGCCGTTCCTCGTGTTCTCACCCCGCTTCCAGCGCTTTGACCAACTTGGCCGGCGGCCCGGGCTGGCGGCTAACGAACCGAGAGCTCGTTAAACGCTTTCGGGTTGCAAAGCGTCCCTGGGAGGGGTTGGTAGGGGGAAAGGAGGGGTGGAGGGGGGGGGGGGGGGAGTTGGGTGCTTCTGCTCTGCCTCAGTTTCCCCTTACGGACCCTTCTCACTGCCACCCCGTGTCCCGCAGGAGGCTCCGGTCCCGGAGGATGGCTCCGAGCGGGAGAAGCCGGTGGAAGACACGACAAGCGGTGGTGAGAAAGAGGAGGAGGAAGCCTTCCTCGTCAGCCTCTACCAATTCATGAAGGACCGACACACGCCCATCGAGAGGATCCCCCACCTCGGCTTCAAGCAGAGTACGCCGCGTCCCGTCCTGCCCCCGGCGCCGGGAGGAGCTGCCGGCGGCTGCGGTGACCACCACGGTCCCCCTGACCCTCGGCATCTCCTCTTTTATTTCCAGTTAACCTCTGGAAGATCTACAAAGCCGTGGAGAAACTGGGAGCCTATGAGCTGGTAAGGGATGGCCACCGGGTGCCGGGATGATCCCTGGGTGCCGCGATGGCCACCGGGCGCCGGGATGGCCACCAGGTGCCACGATGGCCACCGGGCGCCGGGATGATCCCTGGGTGCCGCGATGGCTACCGGGCACCGGGATGATCCCTGGGCGCCACGATGGCTACCGGGCGCCAGGATGATCCCTGGGTGCCGGGATGGCCACCGGGTGCCGGGATGATCCCTGGGTGCTGGGATGGCCACCGGGCGCCGGGATGATCCCTGGGTGCCGGGATGGCCACCGGGCGCTGGGAGGGGACACTAATCCATCCCACCCACCGCAGGTGACGGGGCGCCGGCTCTGGAAGAACGTCTATGACGAATTGGGGGGCAGCCCCGGCAGCACCAGCGCGGCCACCTGCACCCGGCGGCACTACGAGAGGTAGGGGAGGAGCCAGGGGGTCCCCGTGCCGTGCCTCAGTTTCCCCTCCCGGCACCGGTCCTCACACCCCCCCTCCGTCCTCGCAGGCTGGTCCTCCCGTACGTGCGTCACCTCAAGGGGGAGGACGACAAGCCCCTGCCCCCCAGCAAGCCCCGCAAGCAGTACAAGGTCTCCAAGGGCGCCGAGACGGGTGAGAAGAGCAAGAGGGCCAAGAAGGAGAAGGGCCGGGAGCAGGTGTGTGTCCGTCCGTGTGTCGTCCCCCCAGAGCCCGGCTGTGGTTTGGGAGCATCCCCGGAGCCCCACGCCAGTCCCCGTGTCTGTCCCTTGCTGGTGGGAACCCATTAGGGTGGCCAGGACAGAGCCAGGAGGGACGGGGTTGGGAAAAGAGGAGAGCGGAAGGGCTTGAGGGCAGCCAGAGATGGTGACGGGGATGGGGGGGACCCCGGCACCCACATCCCGAATCCCCTTTGCTTGCAGATGCCTCCGGACAAGGCAAAGCCGGAGGCGGCAGCCGGCACGGAGGATGCGAGGGAGACCCCGGAGCGGGGCCGGGCGGCGGAGGGATGCTCCAGCCCGGTGGTCCCAACCCCGAACCCCTCGGGGGGGTGTCCCAGCCCCTGCCGGACCCACACCGAAACCTACAAGCGCCTTTTCTCCAGCTTCTACTCCAAAGGCAACCACCCCATCATGTCTCCGCTGGCCAAGAAGAAGCTCTTGGCCCAGGTGAGCAAGGCAGAGGCCTTGCACTGCCACAAACGCCACTGCCCCGAGGGCCAGCGGGCGGCGAGCGACGCTGGCCCCAGCTCCAGCCCTGAGCCCACCTGGCTTGCCGCCGGCCCCCACCTCGATGAGGAGAGGAGCCCGGAGCCGGTGGGAGCTCAGGATACAGCTCCGAGCGGCGGGAGCGAGGTGGGACCCATCGCCGGCGGCAGAGAAAACCAGCCCTGCCCGCGGGCCGAGGACGGGGGTCCGGCGCCCGCCGTCTTCACCGGTTGCTTCCACGCCTACCGCAACGAGGTGCTGAAGCCCGTCAGCTGCCATCCCCTCTGGGGGTATTTCTCCAGTTTGAAGGATTTTTTGGAGCCGCCTTCTACCTTTCCGTCACGATGCGAAGAGCCGGAGCAGCCCCAAGACCTGCGGAGCAAAACGGGGCAGTCGTGGAACGGGGAGAACCGGCAAGCGGCCGCCTGTGCCACCGTCAAAGCCTGCTGGGTGCCCCCCGGGGCTGGCTGTGGGCCCGCCGCGCCGAGGGGCAAGCGCGGGAGGGAGGAGGAAGGGGCTCTCGGCCCCAGCGCGAAGTTACGGGCCATGTCCCCCTTCGTCAAGGAGGCCGATGGCAGGGACACGGGCGCCGGCTCGCCCAGGGGCCAGCACGGGCTGGCCAAACCCAAGGCGGTGGTGGCCAGCCCCGGCTATGCCGCGTCGCTGCCGCAAGGCCCGGACGGTTACAAGGGAGCGATGCTGCATTTCCCGGCGAGCTTTGGGAGTCCGCTGGAGCATCTCAAAACCCAGGGGGTGCCGGTGGCGCCATCCCTTTCCGTCAACCCCTTCGTCATTCCCGCTTTCCCTAGCCCTTTGGTAGCCACCTCCACGCAGCCCTCCGACCTGTGCCGGCCGCTGGCGACCGGCCCCGGCCACTACCCGGCGTCCTACGAGAACTCGCTGCGGCACCGGCTCTACCCGGCGGCGACGTGGCACAGCCAACCCACCTATGCCTCCCCGCACGTGCCGGCCTTTCACCGCCACGCCAAGCTGTAGCGTTTCCATCCCGCTGCGGATCGGCCTCGTTCCCTGCGGAGAAGGGAGCCGGTTGGGACGCCGCGGTGGCTGAGCCGGGCAGCGAGGCACGTGCCGGAGCCCGTCACCACTTCAGAGCCTGCGGCAAAGGGACTAAGAGGAGACAATCTTGGACCATGTCATTTTTACTCTTGATCTTAGAGCTGTTTGTATCCGACATCGTTACTCCGGTGACTTAACTACCAATATCACAAGGTTTTATATATATATATATATATATTATATATATATACACATACACACATAAAAAAAAAGGGGGGGGGGAGCAAAATGACTTGCGGAGGTTTCTATTTTGCTAGAGACGCCGTGCCTTGGCGCAGTTTCGCGTGATGCGGCGATGGTTATTCCCATCCCGCCGTGCCCGGGATGCTCAGCGACTCCCTGGTGCAGAGCCCCGGCTGGCTCACGCCACGCAATGCCATTTTTGGGTTTTAATTGCGTTCCCTCCATCCGGGGCTCCAGAGGTTTTTTTTCAGGGGTTTGGGACTCCGGCGAGCGGCCGCTGCGTTGGGTGTTTGCCCGCAAAGAGCTCCCGGCCGCTCCGCTCGCTGCTGCTCCGCACCTCGAACAGCGGCCGAGCCGGGGGCAGAGACGGCGCCTGAAATAAAACTGGTTGGATGGTCCCGACCTGGCAGTGTTTGGGGTGTCCTTGATTTCTGGGATCGGGGCAGGGTTTGGGGGGATCCTCACCCTAAGTGTGACACCCCAAAGGTGTTTCATGATGCCGCGGGGCTGGGCTGAGACCTACCTCCGGGGCTGCCCCGATCCCGTGGGGAAGGAGGTGCTTTTCCGCAGCAATTTTAGGGGAATTGTAGCCGTTTTGTGGAGCAGCCACGCGTCCAAGCGCAAACCAGCCCAGCAACGTCTCCAGGTGCGTTTTGCCTCCAAGAGACTCCCATCGAGCTGTTGCAAATGACCCAAGGGCTTCGTCGGAGCCGCAGGACTCGCTTTTCTCGTGCAGGCTACTCGCCACAAGCGCATCCTCTCGCCGCCGTCCCGGGCACGGCGCCACCAGCCGTCGAAGCGGAAAGGGCAGAGGGACGGTGGCACTCGCTCATCCCCAGAGAGGGTTCCGGCTTCAGGTGGAGCAGGAGCAGTAAGTCAGCTTTTAAGAACCGCTTCTGCTGTATCCGTGGAAAGGAAAAGCTTTGGGATAGAAATTGGAAAAGGAGAATTAGCCCCAGGCAGCCCCGGTCATTCCGTGATGCTTTTGGCATTAGACTTGTCGAGAAGAGCGGCGTGATGGACCCAACCACTCCGGGATCCTCCAAGCCTGGACACGGGGAAGGCATTCCATGCACTGCAGCCCACCCCGGCTGTACCCCAAGAGCTTCCCTGCCCAAACACACACCATTAACCCCAGTTTGTGAGCGAGGACGCGGCCACAGAGCTCAAGTCTCCCTCCAAAGAGCTGCCTCCGCCCCTGGGAGCGAGAGCACTGGAGGTGCCACAGCCCTAAGCGTGTGTCAGCCTTATTATTACAGCGGAGAAATTGGGACGTCAAACCTGGAAAGGAGAGTTGAGCCGCTTAAAAACACTGCAGGTCAACAGCAGAGCATCCTTTTTACCGGACACGCTCGTGTCAGCACGCAGATGCTAAAACAGAGCACAAATTCATCCCGGCTGTCAGCTTGGGGACGAGGTACCATGTTTAGCGGCGTCCCATCGGCAAACCCCCGCCCTGGGCCAGGGACTAGCTCAGCTTTGGAGCTCAAGGTCATCCCGCACCCACGACCTTCCCTGCGGGAAACTTTGCCTGGGCTGAACCCGCGTTGCTGGCAAAGTCAAATCTTGCCCTTTTGTTGTTTTTATTTCATTTTTCCACAAAACCCCAGGGAAAAAGGCAGAAAAGCGCAGGGCTCAGCGGGGTTTGGGAGTGCTGGCAAAGCTCAGCATCCTCAAAACCGCTACTCACCATCGTGGCGGTGCGAAGTCCGGGGTGCAAAAGGCTACGAAGGCAAAGCGCGACAGTCCCCAAAAAGCCGGACAGCATCTGGAGCGGCGTTTGTAGCCCAGGAGGGGTGGGAAGGGACTCATGGCATCTCCTTCCTCTCACAACGAGCAAATCCAGTCAAAGGGGGAAAATGGTTATTCTCCTGCTCTGTTTTCGGGCCCCCTGTAACAAACACCCTGTTTCTGCTGTGGTGTGTGCTGTCGCAGCCAAGCTGAGCCAAACCAGGGATCGTCTCACGAGCTGGCAGGATGAGGAAGTAAGCGGAGATTTCGGAAACGTGCTGGCCCTCGGGGGGGGGAGCACGGGGCCGTCCCGGCACCCTGGCTCTCCGTCGGCGTTCTCCAAAAGCATCTCAGCCAGCAAACGTTGCATCACGCCCCGCGTCCCTCCGGGGAAGCGAGGGTTGGAGGGCTCAGGGAGCAGCAGAGCCACAGCAGGGGATGGAGGCATACGGAGCGTTGGGATTATTCCCGATAACCACATAAAGACGCACCAAATCACAGCCCGAAACAAGCCCCCGAGCCCAACAACAGCCCCGGGGTGGTAACACTTGTTCTGAGCCCCGGCAAACCACCCTCGACGGTGCCGTGCTCAGCCTCGCCTCACCCTCTCGGCACCCATTCTGTGGCTCAGCACCTTTCGGTCGCTCCTTCTGCCGCTTCCCTCATTTCAAGCACAAGCTGCCCAGGTCCCCAGCGCTAATCCTGCCTGCTGATGGCAAACACAACTATAAAGGTTAACTCAAGGCTCGGGGCAGTTTCAAGTTGAGCCTTTTTCACGTATAAATTTTCCCAATAGTGGGAGGAATCAGTGGAAACTTCTACCCAGAGGAGGGACGTACCGGCAGATGGTACAGGCAGGCGGAGCTGCCCCAGTTTGCTGCCCAGCCTGCTCCCAGGATCCGCAGCACGAATCCTTCCCTGCCTGCATAAGGCTGCTTTGTCCCTCCACGCCTTCACGGCAAGAAAAACGAGCCCTCGACAAAAGCGGTCGAGGGCTGGGCTGCAACCAAAGCCGCTTTTGGAAGGGACACGCGCAATGAAGTCAGTAAAGAACGAAGAGGGGAAAAAAAAAAAATAAAAAAAAAGGAAAGTTTTATTAAACAGCAACAAAACCAAGAAAAACATCCCCCTAGTTTGCCCCGTGCCCACGGGGCTGCTCCTCTCCCACCCCGCAGCCGAGTTCAGTCTTCCCAAAGTGCCCGGTCGCAGCCGAGGGGTCCCGGGGGTCCCCTACGGCTTCTGGCTGAGCGTGGGCCCCGCCGTGGCGATGATGGAGGAGCTGGCCAAGCTGCTGCCCAGCGTTATGAGCGTGGTGCCGGCCCCTCCTGGTAGCACACCCTGCGGCAACAAGTGTCTGTTGGCCAGAGCCTCTCTGGTGTGGATGATGGTGCTCCCGTCGTCCACCACGGAGGGAACCCTCCCCAGGGTCTCCACTGCCCCCAGAGCGTGGCCAAGGGCTGCAGCGCTCTTGGTCAGGCTGACCTTCTCCCCGATGTGTCCCAAGGGTCCATCGCCCTTCACCGCGGCCAGCGTCGAGGTCAGGATGACGGTCTTGGAAGCGGTTTGTAGGACAGGTCCCACCTTTGAGTGTACCAGGCTGCCGGGAGGGCTGGGGGCGCTGGCCAGGGGGGAGGAGGTGGCAAAGGTGACAGCGCCAGTGGGAGAGCTGGCGGAGGAGGAGGAGGAGGAGGAGGAGGAGGAGGAAGGCTGGATGCCCGGCAGTTTGAGGGGGACAGAGGTAGCCTCACCCATCACAGATTTGGTAAGCGCAGACAGCTTGGCGTCCGACATGACGTAGAGAGTCTTCATGGGGCTGGTGGTGGTCACTGCGGAGAAGGGGAGAGCGCGGTCAGTGGCCGTGGGGCCCACCCTGGGCTGCAGCCCCCAGCCGCAGCGGCGGAGTCGCAGGCTTTGGGGTTGAAAAGAAAGACCTGGCCTTGTCTGCTCTCCAGAGCGAGAGCCCAAAACAAACCGCAGCGCTGCCACAGCCTGAGCAAGGAAAGCACAACAGCCAAACTCGGGCACCGTCAGCACCGCTCCCCTCCTAGACCGCTCAGATCCCCCCTCCAAGGAAGCCCCTCTCTTCCTTCAGTGTCTGATGATCTCCCCCAAAACGTCCCCTCCCGCTGGGACAGGACATCGTGGTTCTTCCCTTGGCCAAGCACGCTCCATCTTGCCCCGTCCTACCTGCCGAGCTGCCACCGACCACACTGAGCTCACGCTGCTCTCTGCAGCCCAGCTCGAGGGAAGCTCTTGCTCATCTCCGGCATCTCCAGCTCTGTCCCACCAACAGCGCTGGGGGTGCTCAGACCCTCATCACGCTCCACCTCAGGACTAAAAGACTTCAGGCTTTGTGAAATGAAGCCCTCTGTGCTCTGCGGCAGAGGTTGCATCGTGGTGGTTACCCTGTCCGAGCCGGTTCCCCAGCTATGCAGCTACAGTAGCCACAAGCTCAGAGCAACAGCGGGGAAAGAGACTGCACCGAAATCGAATCACGGGGTTTAGATGCGCTCAAGGAATGGGAAAAAGCCTGGAGACCCGCTGCTGGTTACAGACAACGCTGGCCAGAAAGACCCCAACCTGGAGCAGCTCACGGTTTGCCCCTGCAGTCGCCCGAGGCTGCGACTCGCTGCATCCCCCAGGAGCCCGCACCGAGGAGCGGAAAGCAGCACGCCCAGCCATGCTGGGTCACCCGGCACCGCATCTCTCCGATGCAGTGGCATCAAAGACACACCGCGGCATCCCTCAAACTCGTCAGCGGTGACAGCATGCCACGAACACCAACAGCGCAACACGGACCTCTCTGCAATGAAGTGGCTCAAGCGGGGAGGGCACGGAGCGAAGGCTGACAACCACCCGTCTACCCAGCATGGGACACCGACCCATCCCGGGGTCCGCGCGGGCAGGAGGACGGCGGGAACAGGCGACTCCAGCCACCCCTACGCAGGCTGGGGAAGCGGCACAGACACGCGATGATGCTGTTAAGACACCCGCAATGACCGTTCCACGAAACAAAGAGTCTGGAAAATTTTCTGTGCTAACACCCCGACAGCTTTCTTACAAACCAGTCCTCCCTGCTGGATGCAAAGCCACCCTCAGCCTCCAGAGAAAGCAGGTAAAGTTCTCCACAGACCTAACTTCAGCCACTAGCTACGACAAATAACATAAGGAACACGAAAAAACACACAGAAGACAAGCCCAGTGCTTCTGCACCTCGCTGGAGAGTCCTGGGGGAGAAAAAGCCGAGTTTGAGGGTCTGCAGAGGTCGGTGAGCCGGGTTTAATGCCTGCAAGGAAAGCTGACTGATTGGTAAAACAAAGACGCCGCAGAGCTGCCTCGTTTGCCCTTTGGGAAACCGGCACAGCTCCACTGAGCTTCGTCCGCCAGACCTGGCCTGAGTGCTGACCCACCCGCTCGCCGCGCCACTTGCTTGGAAAGCAGCTGGACCGAGGAAAATGAAAACACCGACTCGGCTGGCAGCGGGCTCTGTGGTACAGAAGCCTTCGAGGATGTAATGAACTGCATCACCGCTTTGTGTCGGTTTTAGTTTTTCTTAAGGCTGAGGTTACCGGCTGGGTAGCGGCTCTGCAGTATTTATTTAGCTGTAATCGGATGGGGTCTGCTCTCCCCGGGCAAGGTAAACAGATGGAGGCGGCAGGAAGAGCGCTTCGTGCTACGAGCGCGTGGCGGGGGCCCTAAACACAAACTGCAAATAATCCCTTCTGCGTTCGGGCTCACGTTTAACACCCTGCTCTTCGTCAAGGGCTCAAAAACGGCTGCGTCGAGCCAAAGCTCCTCGGGCAAAGAAACCATGGGGGAACCTAACTTAAAGGAAGGGGAAGGAAGAAGGAAAACAAAACAAAATAAAAAAGGCAATGGGCTTAAAAATAAGAAGCGTTCAGGCAGCTATTCCCCAAAGTGACTCCGCACACATCACCCGGCGGCATGGCTCCAACCCGGCCTCCGCTCTGGTCCCCAGGCCGGTTGCCCGCGCCCCACGACTGCCATGCGCCTCACCTACGGGTGCTGCCGCGGCGGCGGTCAGGTGTGCCGCGGGGTCGGCGGGAGCCATCTCTGTGCCAGCCTGGGCTTTGCTGAGATCCATCTGAGACAGCAGCTTGCCAGGAGAGGCGGCGCTGGTAGCTGGGGCGGCCAGGTTCCCAACAGCACCGTCTGGAGCCTGGAAGGGTTAAAGTAACGGAGAGCTACTGGAAGTGCCCGGCTGCCGAGGATACATCATCTGCGAGGGGCTGCAAGCATTCCTTGGGACCTGCGCTAGCCCTCACCTTAAAAAAAACCCCAAACAGTGCATGCCCTTTCCCTGCTTCTTCTAGCCTTGCCCTTGCTCCGACCACCAAGCTTTGATCACCAAGCTTAAAGAAAAACATGTACCGAGAGAAAAATCTGCAGATGTGCATTTTAAAAGCACGATGGTGTCGTTTGCAGCATCGACACCACTGTCGGTGTTTGGTCTGAGACCGGCACAAACTCGTTGCCTTTTTCTGGAGCAGAATGAGATGGCTCTATCCCCATCTCTGGCTCTCAGGGAAACTAGTCCTGCTCTCGTTTCCTCCACAGCAATAGTGAAGCAACAGCCAGGAGCTCAAAAGAACGACTCCTGCATCGTGCAGACGCGCTTGCAAGACTGGTGTGCTATTACCAGTGAAAGCCCAGCAAAAACTGGGAACAGCACGCATCATCCTCTGCATCAGAAGAGCTTTCCTCTTGCTTGACGCAGACATACAAACCTCTCCGACAAGAACCAGCTGGTTAGACGGCACCAGTGTCCACAGATATCCAAGACTGGGACAACCGCGGAGTTTGGATTTGTCTCCTAAGGCAGATGGCAGCACACCCTGGAGAGCACCGACAAGCTTCAGTGAAATACCTGGAAATTCCCCCACTCGAGGGGTTCTTCAAACGCTTCTGGGTCCACTTCACTTGCCTAAACTCTCTCCAGGTGCATCTGCAATCTGATACTGCAGAGAGCCGACTGCATGCACCCCCGTGCTCTCCCTGGGAGCCCTCACAGCCCTGAGCTGACATAATTCAAGCTCCAAAGGAGCTTTTCCAGCTACAAAAGCAGATACCCACCTCTTTGGTTGGACTTCTCCGGGCCAACTTACTCACTTTCCACCACCACTGACAAGCACCGCTTGAGCTCAAGTCTGAGCCCCCCCTACCCGATGCTCACGTAGGTCGCAGCCTGCTTTTCCATGCCTTGTGCGGCAATCTAACGGTGCTCCGTTAGCTATAATTAATATTTCTGCCCCTGGGAGTGGAAAGGGTCAGACTTCAGGAAAGGAAAGTGCCTGCTTACAGCACATCCAGCACCAGCAGCCGGCTCCGGGCAGCAGTCAGAGCTCTCCTCGTGCCACCTAAGGGACACCCTTGCCCAAAGCTCAAAGCGTGACATCTCAGCTTGCAGCTCCGGTCATCGCGGCGTAAATCTTCATGCCGCTAAGCAGAAAACAAGAGCGTGATCCAGCATCAGCGTCACTCCGTACTTTATGGAGCTACTATCGGGATATAACCACGCTGCAGGGGGGAACCCATCCAAAAAGCAATGTTCAAACCACCGTGGAGCAGTTTCTTGAAAAGAGAAGCTGCAGCCTGCTCGCTATTTTCACTTTAAAACACTCACGCTTCTTCTTACTCTGCTACTCACGGAAAGCATTTGCACCACACTCCCCAGGGAGATTCTTCAGTCTTCTGCCTCCTGTTTTAATGCCCACGGGGGAAGGAAAAGAGTTACCCACTCAAACTGCATCTCAGCTGCTACAGGCATCGCCCCCAGCCCCCAGAGTTTAAAAAAATCACAGCGCACAGCTGATGTGTGGGCTTCACGCTTCCTGCACAGGCACAGTGGAGCCGTCAGCTGGAATTTCAAAGGGAACCCAACCACCAACAGCTTTGACTACTGCTGAAAACACGAGAGTTTTAAGCCCTCGGAGTTATCCCCCAAAGCCTTTTGTAAATTTGCTCTTTTACAGGAAGCCCTGCTAGATTACGTAAGCCTTATGTGCTAAAGGTACACACGAGCTGATGTCAAGGGCTATAATTAGTTACAAAAACACACAGCTCATTCCATTTCCTGTAAAAGCCAGCTTTCAGTTTGCTTTTGAAGCAACTCTCCCGGCCGGCCGCACAATTAAGCCCTACCTTGAACACACAAGCTCAGCATTGTAGGTAAAAGTCACAGCATACATTCCAATATCCAGTTCCAAGTGCCATCGCCTTAAAACATTAACCCATACGTGAACCCGTTAACCCTACAGTCCCTCTCTACCAAGTTTCGTTACACTGCGGAGTTACTGTTCTGCTGGGGAACAAAGGACGTAGAGGAAAGCACATCGGTTCTGATGGTTTATTAAACTGCCTTTGAAGAGCACAAAAGTTGCCTCCAACACAGATGAAGAGTTTCAGACCTACAAAAGCAACTCGCTCGCTGCTTAGGTGGGATGTGCGCTGAGTTTCCCTAGCTCTGTGTTTCCGAGCTCTACATTAGCCGGCTCTAAGCTCAGCTCTGCCAACGCTCGCAGGCTCTGTCGCGCTAGCAAAGCGACTGGAACAAACACAGAAAAGTCAAGGGAGAAAGGACGCGGATGCTCCCAAATTTGAGCTTTAACCAGCGGTACGCCAGGACTCTGCGTGGAAACTAGCAGCAATGCCAGCTCTAAAGCAGCGCAGGAAAAATTGAGGATTTATGGCTGCCGCTGTTAATACTTACCCAACTTCCATCCAAAGGCTTCACCCTTCGGATAATGCCTCCCTAAATACACCTCAGGGCTTCAAGCAACCTCAGGCAGCCTCTGCAGACAGCAGCAGGGCATAAAAGCACTCTCCCTGCCTCCACGGTGCTGCCCACAACTTGAGCCACCCCAGGAACAGGGACCAAAACTACAGAGCTTCACCTACAAAGCGAAGATTGCTCTGCCTCTCCTGCATCAGCTTACCCACCCGGGACCTGTGTTTGTGCTAACCAAAGCAGGAAAACCACGTGCAAGAGGGAACAAAAAAACCCCAAACCCTGAACAAACCAACGCTGTGAATCTGGAGTGATCTTGGCACCCTCAGCCTTCAGTGCCAGCTCGTTAATCCCTGTTGGGAACCGGAGCTTGATCCCAACTGGATGCTCCACACTCATCTGACTGGCCAAGCCGCAGCATTTATCATTCCGGGAGCTTGCCGACTTGTTTTCTGAACAACTTTCTCCCTGCAAACACCTGCCTCAAATCACTGCAGTCAGCATCTGTTGGACAGTCAGTTATTCCCCTCAGTATACACTCGGGGAAGCAGCAGCCCTTTTCCTGCAATGCCTCCTTCGGTCCTGTGAGGCAGATCACAGGCCTGGGCTGTCCATTTTCTCCTACACCCCCAGGAAAGTACCTCCAGGAGAGACCCAAGCGTTGCACAGCGCTGGAGCTGGGACCATGGGGAAGCCATCTGAGCTCGGGTCAGCCTTGCTGATGGTACATCACAGCCACCGCTGGCCAACCGTCCTGCGCAGGGAGTCAGAGCCAACCTTTCCGCCCTCACATTTATGGATCCATCTCAAAATCGACAGTGGTTTAGGACAGAGCCCAAGGATACATCCACAGTAAATTCACCCCTTTCGCTACCTCCAGGATTTGGGGTCGCGAGGTCCACGTTACAGTACCCAAGACCACTATGTTCACAACCAAAAAAAACAACTTCTCCAACTTGGCAACTTGTGCTTTCAACTCAACCGCAGCAGCAAGATTTAACCTAGGAAGCAGGAAGGCAGCCAGCATCCTCCAGACAGTACCTCGCACACGTTCAGAGTCCAAATATTAAGAGATTTTCCTACTGTCAGTGATCCACCTCCAAAAGGAGATCCGTATCGAACAGATATAACCTTGGAGCACACGCTCAGCCCTTCATAGATTGGTTTCGACAGCATGGCAGGGAGAATGAGCAGGAGCTGGGGACCTGCAGGAGGAAATATGACAGTATCCCCAACACCCACAGGGCCCAGCGCCACTTCAGGGCATCTAATAGTGAGAAGCAGCGTTTTCAAGAAGAATACGGCTCCAGACAGCACGGCCAACCCGCTCCCCGGCCTGAATAGGCAGGGGATAGACGTTCTACAAGCAGCGTTCCTCCTCCCACCACAGCCTGTCACTGCCAAGAAAGCCTGGAGCTTCAGTAACAATTTCCATGCTGATGTCAGCTTTCGAAGCGCAGCCGGAGATTCCCTCGATGCAGTACTAGCATAACATCGAGCACAAGCGACCCTGCCACTAACAGACATGAAGATGAACTGGGTTCTCTGAAGCGCCGCCTTGCAAGGCCCCTTTCTGTGCGGCCTCAGCAAAGCGCCAAAGCTCATCACACCCAAGAGATGTGACCAGGAACGCTTTCCCCACGACAGCTGTATCTGCCCTTGACTAGGATGGTCAGAAAAAGCTCGGAAGAGCAGCAGCGGACACTTTCTCTACAGAGAAGACGTCAAAAATTACCTGAGGTGCCTGCGTCTGCATCGGCTGTTCCTCGAGCTGGGACTGGACTGTCCCCATCGCAGCCTGGCTAAGCGTGGTCACGCGGCTGGGCTGCCCACGCAGCGTCACGGTAATGGTCGTCGGGGCCTTCAAGCCTAAAAAACAGGCGAACGAGACGTCCCTGAGACACGGGGATTGCGAAGGCCACGTGCACCAACCGGGGGCTGCATCAGAAGCCTCTTCCCATTAGAGGCAGCTGCTCAGAAATTGCTAGCGCACGCGGCTGCCCATAGCTACGGCTCAAAGGCAAAATAAACTTTGGAAATGCCGCTCTTGGGGCGATGGGGTGGTCAACGCGCCTGCACCGCATGCCTCTTCCCCTTCTCCCTCACCTGCTGCCTGGTTGGAGATCTGAGCCAAGCCGGGGAGACTGCTAGCCAGCTTCGCCAGTCCCCCGTTTGTCAGCAGCTGGTGAATGGCCGTGGGCTTCCCGCTCGCAGAGGCTCCCAGAGACAAAGAGGTGGCAACCGGGATGGTGCGGACAATTGTGCCAGTGCCTGTGGTTATGGCACTCAGGTTCTGGATAGGCGCAGGCGTCTTCACAGCTGAGGTCTGGAAGGAGAAGCAGAAGCACTGAGTACCTGGAGGGAAAGAGGATGCCGGGATGGCACAGCCTCTCCCTCCTGCAGAAGCTAGAGTTCTTTAGAGATCGGTGTTTCCACACTTCATTCTGGTGGCCACAAGCAGGTCTAAAGGCAAGTAGACTTGTCCCTTCCCATCGGCACATACTCGTTTCAACTTGAAAGCATGACTGGAAGAAACTGTGGCTTTGCTTCTAACGAAGCCACCCGTTCTGAAAGAGGTCGCTTTAAACTGCGGGGACGGGGAGCCTGCCTGACAGGTCACAGGCATGTGTTTTACCAGAATAACAAGTAGAAAGATCGCTGATCTCCCCCCACCCCCATCCATTCTCCAACTCCTTCTCAGCATTTTCTAAGTGGCCACCTAGAGAATTCCCACAGCCCTGCTTCCTAGATCTCTTGCCACTCAGGGGAGCCCCTAGCCCCCGGCACACCGCTAAGGCTTGCATGCATCATTTCAGCTGCAGTTCACACCTAGCATCCCTCATCTCTTCTGGTACTGGAGCAAACATGGTTCCCTACACCTCTTACCGCTTTATCCTCCATACAGTTTCCCTCCAGAGAGGGATTTCTGATGTTTCCAGGCCGCATACCTGCACGGGCGGCCCAGCAGCAGCCATGCTGGCAGGAAGGGCTGATGACTTGGTCCCGATGTCCTGCAGGCTGAAGCTCAGCCCTTGCAACAGGCTGCTGGCAGATGCTGCTCCTAAAAAAGAAGTAAAGAACAAAGAAATTGGGCTTGGAGAATTCACCAGCGTGAAATTCCAGGTCTGTCATATGGCAGGTGTCTGCAAAACTGTTCTCTAAAGAGCTGCATCCCAAGCAGCCTGCCTCGAGGTCGGCGGGGACCCTCCTAGCCGCTCTACGCTCACAGTCCAACACATTTCACTGCTGCAGCTCCAAACGAGGTTAGCTGTGAAACCCGGGAGGTCGGTTTTGGTATCTCAAGGCAGCCTTACATACAAATGACACAATTAACAGGTCACTCACTGTGCCTTCAGCCTCGCTTTACAGCATCCCACTGGATCTCTCCAGGCTCTGCAATAGCAAAGCACTACAAACGCTGCCTCAGCCAAACCCAAAGCAACCAGGGAAACGCAAGAAAGGGGATCCAGCAAATCATTTTGAACCTGGTTTACCTTTTACATTCACAAGAGAGACATGGAGAGAGGCGGGTACCTTGGAGGGTACTGGCTGGCTGGGCCTGCATACACTGGGTGCTGCTGGCCACCAGCCTGCTCTGCAGGGCGTGGAAAGCGCTGGGCGCCGTGCTGCTGGGGATCATGGCAGATGGAGCAGGACTCGTGGAGGAGGTTTCTGCTGCCGAACTCAGCCTACAAAGCAAGCAGAAGAGAAAGAGTCCAGTTAGCGATAAACTCCACAGGGCAAAGGTGAGACAGCTTCGACAGCGAGCTGTCACTGGCCTAATGCAACCCAGCGCGACTCCTGGAAGCGTAAAGGCAGGGAGTTGACGAGCTACAAAAACCCAAAGCAAGAGAATTTTCCCCTGTATCCACTACGGCAGCTAGAACAAGGAGCACTTATGGCGAGATCCGTGTATTTCCAAATTGGAAGTGAGCTTGTTCTTACATGTGCGCCTATCTAGGTGCTGCAAGGGCTGCGTCACCCTACACAAAAGCCATCTACCTTGCAGTGACACTTTTCCTGTTTAAAACCTACTTTCTTTTTGAGAACAGCTCTTCTTCGCTCCTCCCAGCTCAGTCAGAGTCTAGCTCTCCAAAGCTTGGTGTGAATTAAAAGGGAAAACAGTGATGCAAGATGTCAACGTCGTGTTCGTTCCCCAACAGTAACCCCTACAGCCAGTTAATCAACTTCATGAACCGATACCGAAGCTTCTTTTCCCTCCCTTTGGAAAAAAAAATGCTTGACTTTTAGAGGGAATGAAGGGAAGGATTAAAGACAACACTGAATTCTGGCAAAGACACCACAGTCATTCAAAAGACAGCAATAAGCAAACTTGGATTTGGGAAACCATATAGAAATACAGCCCGAGAGCCACAATACCTTCTACTTTCGCCCATTTCTGCCATTCTCGGACTCGACTGCTGGTTGACAAATAGTTTTCAGGAGCCTAAGTCTCCTGCCCTTCAGAAAACTCCAGTCATAAGCAAGGTACGAGAAAGCTCCGCATGCAGAAATCACCCTGTTGCTGAGCTTCCCACCATCAGCCTGTCAAAAAGACCCACAGCTTACAAAACCCACAAAGTCGCACTCACTTGGGGGTGGCGAGCAGTCCTGACAGCTCCTTTGCGCCTGACACAGACTGGCCGACAGCCATGGGGACCGGCTTTCCAGCAACAACTGCAAAAGAAAAAAAAGAAGAAAACCTCATTTTCTCTCCTCAACGAGTCTTTAGGGATTTCCCCTCTCTCACACAGTTACCCACAGACACAGCGCTGCAGGCCACGGGCTCATCCTGCTCGCAAAGCACCTTCTCAAGGAAACCTCCGCTGCAGCCATCAACACACACTCCAGCCACCGCGCTACCGGAGATGGGGAGTATCAAACAGAGCAGAGTTGCGAATAAAAACCAGAAAGCCGCCGTTGTGGATGCGTTACGATAGACGGGATTGAAGGAATCGGCTTCAAAAATCTGTAAACAGTGAAATCTCAGGCCCTCGCCACCAAATGCAATTCTCTCTCCTAAACGTTATCTCCGCTAATCCCCTCCTCCTAGTCCATCATGGCACAGCTCTGCCGCCTCAACCGATTAGTTCGGATCTGGCTGGTCGCTAGCGATCGATTTTGTAAGTATTCTTTAGAGACACTTTACAAAATACACAGGGATGCGACAAGTCACAAGATTTGTTTATTGCGGCGTTTTGGGATACAACTGCGTTTGTCTTGTGCATTCCTCCTGCTCACGCACGGTAAGAGGAAATTCTTGTTTTGGTTCATGTTTACTTCTGCAATTCATTTCCTTTCTGTGAAAAGAAGTAAAGTTTGGAAAATTAAAAAAAAAAAAGAAAAAGAAGATTCTGGCAACCAGAGATTTTCAAAGCTGCCAGAAGATAAACTGTAAGCTTAAAAAAGGATGTGTGTTTATTAGTTCATTTTCACAGTTCAAAACAACTGTTAAATTAACCAAGAGGTGCTTCCAAAGGAGCAGAATTATTCCTCAGCTTTGAAAACCTCTGATTTCCTATCAGAATGGAGGCGCTGACCTTTCAGTCCTGCACTGCATCGAGCTAACGCTAATAACGAGCGACTGCTTTACATATCTGGGGCTCTGCACTCTGACGTGAGGAAGCTGCATACACCACCACGGCAAGCAACGAGGCAACGTCCTTCAGGTACAAGGGTGACAGTGGCCAAAGCTTCTGGCCTCCTTGGAAAGGCTCAAGGGGAAGAAGACAGAGCACGTCACCTCTTCTCGGACTGCAGGGACCTCCGCAATGCTCGTCACAGTGGGCTTTCCCAGCCGCGGAGGCAGAAGAGGAGCTGGAGTTTATTTATATGTGTACCAAGCACATGTTGTGTCAGACTTCAGGCGCAAAGTGGATCAGCAGAGCAGGGCACTCGGCTGAATCACAAAGTCTGAACACACGAAGGTCTTCCAGAGGGAGGAACATCACTGTCAATTCCTAAAGCAGGAGCATGTTCCAGGTGAGAGCTTCACGCAGGAGTGGGCAGCAGAACCGGAGACGCACACGACCTACTTGGAGCAAGGGGTCTGCCAGGACTGGCATCCTGCTTCCAGCAGCGGTTCGATGCCTCAGAGGAAGGTGTAAAATCCACCTCGCAGCTCACAAGGCTGCGGTTGAGCATTTCGCTGGAGCGCGCAATCCCAAACTGCTATGGAAAACAGAGGCTCCTGCCAAGATCCTACGTGCTGTCAACCCCCACGCTTCCCCGGCTATCCCCAAGTCACTCACACCTTGAACCTCCATCTGTTTTCTGCAGCTAAGTCCTCCAAAAATAAAATAAAATAAAAAAAAAATAATAAAAAAAAAAATCACCGATCCCTCCCCTCCCCACGCTGTGCCCCGGAGGAGCGGGTCTGGGGGCACAGCCACGATCCCGCTTTCTGGTTAAAAAGCAGCTATGCAATCGCAACTCACTTTCTGCCTGGGTGGTGAGGGGCGCTCCGTTCCCCACGCCAGCAGCATCTCCGTGAGAGACAATGGTGACCTTGATTTTGGCTCGTTTGGAGGATTTGGTGCACTGGGTCGGGCTGGGGGTCTGATGCCTCTTCAGCTGCATACGCACATCATCTTTCTCAGCCCCTTCCGAGTGCTCTGAGGAGACTGGAACTAGGGGACACAGAAGTAGCTTTTTGAAAACTGATGGCCGATGCCTCAAGGTCGGTGCTGCTTCGCTGTGCACACCAGGGTGCGGAGAAGGGACACATGCCCATGCACACTTCCACAGCTCCCTCCATGCCAGCTTGCCCATTTCCCATGCACCAGGAACCCACGCTTCTCCTTTTCACCACCTACGCTGTCTTCCGCGTGCCCTAAGCTGCTGTCTCAGGGCAGGACTTAGCTTAAACTACTCACAGGCTAACGCAAGACAGCACATAGCGCCTGTCTTGCATCTGCAGTGAAGAAAAATGGATGCCTACAGTGATACCACATCTCCACATAAACGCTTTTCATTTCAAAGTGCGGCATAATCAACCCCGGCATCGGGCCCCTCCAGCATCCCTAGTTTCCAGGTGAGGGGACGAGGGCGCAGAGACTTGCAGAGCTGATGCAGGCACACTGCCAGCGCTGGGATCAGAGCTCAGCCCATCAGCTCCTCTGACACACCAGCAGAGGTATTTGCACGCCTGTCGTTCGCCACATCCCTTCCAGCGCTCCGAACGGGCTGTCCAGGAACTGGACCGAAGCGTGCAGGTTTCTTAGAGGCGCTAAGCGAAGCAGCCGTGAGCACAAAAGGTGTTGCAGCAAAGCCAAGCCCCCACATACTCTACGCTGCCTGGTACTAGGGGGAAAAAAATCCACGAGCTGAGATTTCTCTTCCGCACCAACGGCTCGTTTCGCTGCCATGCCCTTGACCCATCACATCCGTTTCACCCTGCCTAGAGCACAAGCTTGCTGGGGCCAGAGCTATCCGAAAATGCACAGAGGACCCACGACAAGCGCCTCTGGGCAGCCCAGGAACAACATACAGTCACGAGCTGCCACGTCACGCCCATCCGCTCTCCACGTGTCTCCCACCGCTGGTGTACGATCATCCGGCCCCAGCCTGAAACCCTGGTGGATTGGGTCGAAACGAGGGCACAGAGCTACCTCCCGCGGTGGTGTTCGCAGCCTGGCAGCGCTCAGAAACGCAGCCACCGCTACGCCTGAGCGCTGCCGTGATCTGCGGCAAGGGGGAAAGACCTTTGCTCAAAGCTACAGAGAGCCCTCTCCACCGAGAGCTTCTGCAGACCACCGCTGAGCCAGAGAACTCCCTCTTTACAGACACACCTGGGCATCTAAGCTGTGAATTCAACAGCCTAGAGGCCAAGATGTACATACCTTATTACTCATATATATCTAGATGTGGATATGTTATATAAAATCAATATAGACACGCACGTGTGTATATATACCCATATGTATGTATTTATATGCTCCCTGCATACCACCTACGTACCTCTGAACTGTGGATGTAGGACAAGACTGCAGCCAAATCCCTAAATAAAAGGCGATTCAAAGTGTTTCAGGGCTGCTCTGGTCACCAAGACAAGTGATACACTTGCTGTGCTGCTATCAGTGGCCGGACTCATGGCCCGAACGTGTTAACTCGCGACACTCGTGCAACGCTCCCGTGCCTCCCACCCACCTGCAAACATGCATCGACCAAATCACCGGCCAGAGAGACCTCATCAGGCGTGCACAGACCGCAGGCACCAAAGCCATCCCCCCGGCCGAGCGCCACCAGCCAAGCAGGACAGTGAAGCCACACATGCACAGGCAGTGGCGTTAGGTGCCCCTCTAAGCATCGGCGAGCAGTGACCCAACGTCCCTCTGTGTCCCCACCGCAGGAGAGCGGAGCCTGCTTCTGCTCCCGTAGGGGCACGCAGACCCGTGCCGCGAAAGGCTGGCTGCGTGTTCGGGAGGAGCACCCCGCTCCCAAAACAACAGCGAACGCTCCCAACGCACGCAGCCCAGCTTCCTACCTCGCAGCTCAGGCAGCCAAGCCAACACAGTAAGGAGCCCAGAGATCTTAATCAGCTTTTAATCTTATCAAAAGGCAGCCCAGGCTGGTGCCAGCCTCTCCACATCTCCCCACCTGCGGCAGAACATCCACTGGGGTTTCTCTTCCCAGCAGACGCTGGGTGGGAGAACTCCGGATGAGCGCAGGGCTCCATGTGTGCTCCCAGGTTAACCTCATCGCACAGAGGAGAGCACAGAAAACAAGGCTCAAGGGAGAAAGAAACCTTTAAAACAGCCAGCTCGGGCCAATACTTGCCTCAGGAGTCTGTTACCACAGCTGTATTCGTGCAGTTTGGACAATATCTTGTGTGTGTTCAGGGCAAGCAGACAGCCCGTATCTTAGGAGTCTCTACACAGCATGCCAAAATACCACCGGCTTCTCTGCATCCAGCGCTTGCCTCGTCAAGTTAAAAGCACTGACCTTTGGGGTGTTGCAGAGGCAGTTCTCACCCACGTCAATGCTTTCAGCACCCTGGGGTCACCCGAACAGAGAAGTGACACTGACAGCTCATGTGACGACACCGCGGCCTCCCAAAGCCTCAGATTTCAATCTCTCATCCTCTCCTAATCCCAGATCCACACAGTCGCTGCCATTCGAGACATCAAAACGTGTCTTTAGATACGCTGCAGATCTTGCCCCTCGATCCCTAACCTTCACAGCACCTCTCTCTGTGCTCCAGCTCCCAGCACGAGAGGCCACAGGACTAAAGACTGCTCACTTCTGGGTGTCTCCTGGTCCAGACAGCATCCTTCTCCCACCACATCACCATCTTTCCAAAGCCATCCCTCTTCCCTGACCTCTCTGCTCTTCTCCAACTCTCTCCAGCCAAGAAACACTGCTCCAAGTGTCTACATCTGTCCCTTCCAAGTCACTCGGCAGTCCCTTGTTTCTGCTCCCGCTGACAGCCCCTTTGCTGCTCCACACGTTTGGGACGCTCCACCAACACATGCAGTCTCTGGGGTTGGTGTCCACGTCCCTTTCTCAGCCCCAGCACAGGGAAGGGTTAAACTCGCGATCACAAAAAGTCACCACCACATCACCCACAAAGCTTTAGTCCACCAGAACAAATTCAGCTGCCAGGCTACACGGCTCCAAGAGCAGCAGTTACCTACCAGGGCAGGGAAAGGGGAAGAGCTCAGGAAAAGTTAATGCTCTCAGCTAGCAAGTGGGCCATTTGCTTCAGCTTCAAATACAGCAATGAGAAAGCACAAAAGCAGGGGGACAAGGGGACACGTTGGGCCACATCCCCAAACCAATGCAAGGGAAGAGAAAGACGATGAAAGAAGGCAGCAGAGACAGAGAGAAGGAGGGAGACAGAGAGAGACAGTGAGAAGTGAGGAGATACTCACCAAAGAGACATGAAGAGGTGCCAGGAGGAAGAGCTTTCCTCACCAGCATGTTTTGTTTCAGAAAAGCAGCGAACTGAGCTGAAATGAATCAGAGAGAATTACAGTATCACAGCCCGGCTCTGGAGGGGGACAAGGAACTCCAGGGACACCACTGCAACCCACAGACAGAGACCTTGGAGCAGGCAGGCAGCAAGCTCCGGACATAACTCATCCAGCACAACGGAAACACAGCGACCTCCTCTCCGGACGGCAGCGTAGCACATCCGACACTAGAAGGGGGATTATCCCAGCTTTCACAGAGCGCACATCCCAAGAGCACAAACCCTCTCCAGCCCCGCAGCCATCGGGGAAAAGGTCCGGCACCCAGGGAACGAGAGCAGGCTTGGCTGCGAGAGGCATGGCTAGCTTGACCGAGCAGTTGCGCCGAGAAGCTGAGAGCAGCTGGGAGACGTCAGCCAGCACATCCCTGAACAGCTACGGCCACGAAACGCAGGCCAGAAGCCACGCCGCAGCAGCGCTCCTGGCAAAACAAGGCAGCCATGACACACACCACACCACCGACCCTCCTCCTGCCTCCCGCGTGCTATCTAGAAACTTCCTCCCTTAACTACAACAAGAAAGGAATAGAATTCTTTAGTCCATGGTCTGAGAAATTAAGGGAGATCCAAGCTTGAACTTCCCTCTGGAGCCTACCCTGAGTTAGAGAAAGACTTTAGAGAATGTGGAGGATCACACTGTTGCAGGAGACAACAACAAGCCTGTTCAGGTCTGCCTTGAGCAAAGAAGGGAGGATGGAAGACTATTCCCCAGGTACCGCTGATATTTGCCAGAAGGGATCATCATCAACAAAACCATTACCTACATTCACAGCGTTCACAATCAGACTGAAGCTGCAGCGTAAGTTTTTTTAATGAGCGTCCAACAAGACCAAAAAAAAAAATTAAAATCCCACAGCTCAAGCTGTTTTCTTATTCAGAGCAGGTTTTCCACTGCCATTTGATGCAAGATGACTCTGTAATTACCCAAGTCCCACTGTTTCTGTCACAATTCAACAGCCTCAGTCACCTCCCGAGTACCTTTCATCTCCCTCCCAAGCAGCCTTCGAGGATCACAAGGGGCTCCCACTTGAAAAAGAATTAAGAGTACAGCTACGTGGCGATTTGGTCAGCCAGAGCAAGTAAAAATCCTTCCCGCTTTCAACAGCAGCAAGGCTCCACAAGGTGCAGAAACACCATTTCCAACCTAATTTCAACCCTCCACAGGCTGCTGCCTTCGGATGACAGCAACGGGGGACCGAGCTGTAGAAGAAGCTGCCACAGGGAGCTTGGAATTTAAGACAGGACTCAGAAGACAAAAACCTAATCACGTCAGGACAGATAAAGACCAAAAATCCAGATGCTAAGAGGGAGGAGGGTGGGCAAGCTGCAGGGTATTACCTTGTGCCTGCTTGTGCGTCAGGACAGTGTCCGTCCTCTGCACCTGCCTCTTCAGCAGCTGCGTGGTGCCGATCTGGCTGGGCTTCTGGATGGAGGACACAGCGGCCATTTTAGTCTTGGGGCTTGAAGTGGGGCTGCTGGAGACGCTGGATAAGTCCTGCTTGAAGAGAAGGAACACCTCTTACCCGCACGTTTCCCTAAGAGGCAGTCGTAACCCCATACACCCCATGCATCAGTACAGGTTGGGGGTGACCTCCTGGAGAGCAGCTCTGTGGAAAGGGACCTGGGAGTCCTGGGGGCCAACAGGGTGACCATGAGCCAGCAATGTGCCCTGGTGGCCAAGGCGGCCAATGGCACCGTGGGGTGCACCCAGCAGAGCGTGGCCAGCGGGGCGAGGGAGGGCATCCTCCCCCTCTGCTCTGCCCTGGGGAGGCCGCAGCCGGAGCACTGTGTGCAGTTCTGGGCTGCCCGGGTCAGGAAGGACAGGGAACTGCTGGAGAGGGTCCAGCAAAGGGCTGCAAAGATGATGGGGGCACTGGAACATATTTTTTAGGAGGAAAGGCTGAGGGATTTGGGGCTTTTTAGTCTGGAGAAGAGAAGACTGAAGGGGGATCTTATCAACGCTTATAAATGCTCAAAGGGAGGGTGCTGGGGGATGGGAACAGTCTTTTTCCAGCGGTGCCCAGGGACAGGACAAGAGGGAACGGGCACAAACTCGACCATAGGCAGTTCCATCTCAACCTGAGGAGGGACTCCTTCCCTGTGCGGGTGGCAGAGCAGTGGCACAGCTGCCCAGAGAGGGGGGGGAGTCTCCCACTCTGGAGCCATCCCAAACCCGCCTGGACGCCGTCCTGTGCCACTGCTGGAGGGGACCCTGCTCTGGCGGGGGGTGGGACTGGGGGAGCTCCAGAGGGCCCTTCCCACCCCCACCGTTTTGGGATTCTGTAACCCCGAGCATAGCAGCACACAGGCAAAAACATGCACCCTTTTGCCTGAGCAGATCTGTTCCTGAAGGTTCGTTTGCCCCACCGCAAGCCATTAGCCCCTTCATATCCTCCCACCTCTCTCTTCCAACACCAACCATGTCCCTGCCACATATTTCAGCAGTACAAAAACATCTCTTTACACAACCTCAGCCTTCCCCAGCTCAAAGTATCCCAGAGAGAGCCCCCACCTCTGAGCCCGAAGGTGAGGCGGGCACTTTGGCTGCCGGCGAGGCGGGCCTGCTGCTTCTTTCTGGCAAGTCAAATGACAGATCCCTCCTGGTGGAGTCACGCGGTTTCTTCTTCTTCTCAGCATCCAGGTCACGGGGATCGGAGCCTGAGTGGCTCTCCGCTCGGGTGAGGACTCCGGTCAAGAAGTCAGCTATTTCATCCTAGGAAGGATGAAACAAATAGTTACAAGTGGTGCGCAGGTCTCTAAACAACTCATCTGCACAGCTTGAACCAAAAAAAGAACAAAAGATTGACAAAGGGGCACAGGGATAAGGCTCTAGGTTTAATATTCCACAAAAGGAAACCCTAAAGCCTTACAGACAGACCTTGGCTTTCTCATTAAAGCTCATACTCCACTGATTTCTGAGACAAGGGAGAGAAACATGATGGTTTCTCCAATGCTCCCCGAAGTTCTGCTTGCTTCCCCAGGCAGATGTACTGGAAGACTCAGAAAACACTGCTCTGTGTTTAAGGTGCACTACCAGGAAAGCTCATGTCTCTCCCGAAAGGAGACAACCACTTCAAAATCCCACTCAGGAGACATTACCTTTGCCCAACCAGTCCTGGCAGTAAGGTCTTGTGGTCACCGAATCATTTCGGCACAAATTTTATTTTTTTATTTTTTTTTATAGATATGAGGTGTAAAAGAAAGGTTTCTGTGGTTACCTGGATGCACCTGTCCACCATACTCTGGGTCAGCCCTTCTGCCTTCTTTTTGGCTTTGCTTATCCTATTAGAAAAAAAAACAGATGGAAGTTAACACACCTTTGGTTTTCTACTTTCACACTGACACCACCATTCTTCGCCTGAGAGTAAGGTTCAAGCGACAGCAAGCTCGCTCCCTCACCCAGTCTGACACAGAGCAAGGCAAGAGCCAGCTCCCTCAGCTCTCAACTCAAGAGCACCGTCTACTGGAAAGACGAGATTCATCCCTCCGAAGCGCCCAGACAAACTTCGATGAGGAGGAAAAAGGCCCAGCATCCCAAAGCACTTTGCAAAACAAATATGACATTTCCTTTCCTTCAGAGCTCTGTCTTCAGACCCAGTATCGGAGTTTCACATTTCTTACCGCCTTCTCCTTTCCTGATTGTCCGTGCTACAGATTTCTGACTTACACAATGCTCCAAAGCCTCGCCTGTGCTGCCACCTCCAGCTCTAGTGTCAGCCCAACCCTATTCTCACATATGACTTGCTCAGGTTTTTGATGCAGTTATTCCAAACATGCACAAGTGTGACGGGAGAAGAAGCTCCAAAGTTTATGAAAACC
Source organism: Pluvialis apricaria (assembly GCA_017639485.1). Lineage (NCBI taxonomy): Eukaryota > Metazoa > Chordata > Aves > Charadriiformes > Charadriidae > Pluvialis > Pluvialis apricaria. Next base: position 6,571,585 of record CM030030.1, read on the forward strand.
TTAAGAGCTTCTCGCTTCCTGCAAGGCTCTTACAGCCTCCCTCACCCCAACTCTGCGCACAGCCTCCAAAAGCTGCATATTCCAGAGCCAAGGGTGGCCTGAAAAACCAAATACTCGCTCTAGTGTCGTACCACACTGTACCCTGGATCTTTAACTTACCACTGGGAGAAACGATGCAGATTTATCACAGAAAACCAACTCTCTATCCAACATACCAGGTTTCAAATAACAAAGCTAACCTCGATGGATCATTTCTATGCAGTTCCCATCTAGTTTCAGTAACAAATTTGGGGTTTTTTTTTTTTGTATGGAGCACACTCGGTGCTCCTGGGAAGAGAGGCTCCATCTCGCAGCCTGTTACCTGAGATTGTCATCTGCTCCTCCCACCACCACCATGCTGTTATCGGCTCGTATTTTCTCCCGGAAATCTTCCATTGCTTCCATGTTGCACTGCAGGGAATTCTGACCGATCACAAAGAGGACAGGGGTCTTCATCTCCAGGAGGGGGTCATCAACATCCTGCAAGAGCAAGGGGAACTGTAATCCAGAAGGACCAAAAAGGGAAGGCACGTGCCGCAGGGGCAGACAGCGCTCCAAGTGCAATCCCAGTATAAACCAACTGCGCCCTGAAAGGAGTGAATTATAAACCACACGGTTCGTTTAAACGTCTCCTGAGAAAGACTGACTCAAAAGCTGAGTGAGTCTCCCATGGGCAGTGGGATGGAGTGCGCCCTCAGCGAGTTTGCCGATGATACCGAGCTGTGTGGCGAGGCAGACACGCCGGAGGGGAGGGATGCCATCCAGAGGGACCTGGCCAGGCTGGAGAGGTGCGCCCATGCCAACCTCATGCAGTTCAAGGCCAAGTGCAAGGTCCTACATCTGGGTCGGGGCGATCCCAAGCGCAACTCCAGGCCGGGCGGGGAATGGCGGGAGAGCAGCGCTGAGGAGAAGGACCTGGGGGTGCTGATGGGTGAGAAGCTCAACGTGAGCCGGCAATGCGCGATCGCAGCCCAGAAGGCCAACCGTGTCCTGGGCTGCATCCCCAGCAGCGTGGCCAGCAGGCGAGGGGGGATTGTGCCCCTCTGCTGCGCTCTGGGGAGCCCCCCTGCAGCGCTGCCTCCAGCTCGGGGGGGGCCCAACAGCAGAAGGACACGGAGCTGTTGGAGCGGGGTCGGAGGAGGGCCCGGAGATGCTCCGAGGGCTGAGCCCCTCTGCGGGGAGGACAGGCTGGGAGTGGGGGGTGTTCAGCCTGGAGAAGAGAAGGCTCCGCGGAGACCTCAGAGCCCCTTCCAGTGCTCCAGGAAAGCTGGGGAGGGAGTTTTTCCAAGGGCATGGAGTGATATGAGGAGGGGGAATGGCTTCAAACTGGAAGAGGGGAGATTTAGATTAGATAGTAGGAAGAAATTTTTCACTTTGAGGGTGGTGAGGCACTGGAACAAATTGCCCCGAGAAGCTGTGGCTGCCCCATCCCTGGGGGTGTTCAAGGCCGGGTTGGACGGGGCTGGGAGCACCCTGGGCTGGTGGGAGGGGTCCCTGCCCAGGGCAGGGGGATTGGAAGTAGATGATCTTCAAGGTCCCTTCCAACCCAAACCATTCTGTGATTCTATCAGTACATAGTGCTGTTACTCATTAACAGCTCGGACTGATGCCCTCCCCCTCAGAAACCCTATTTCACTGCTTTTTCCTCCTTCCAAGCTTTTGCCACACAAACCCAGGATAAGGCTGAAGAAGTGCCAACAGCAAAGCCTCCTGGGGTGAGCCCCCAATGGGATTTACACAGCCGTACCAGGTCCTGAAGAAACCTCTTCGAGAGCTGCGCCCAGCTCCAGCAAATGCCTTTTATACAGACTTCCGCTACCCTCAGAATTAGCCATTTCATTAGCACAACCGTAATCATTCCCAACCCAGTCACACGCTAATCAAGCTAATAAAGGAGAATCAAGAATCCTACTAAGAATACAACAGTCCCGCCTGCTGGGCAGCCCTCCTCCAAATAAAAATCACACAGACATGCCTCAAAAAATCTTCCAGTTATCACTGGACTACCAAGTCTGATTCTATGAAATAATCTCAGGAGATTACAAAAAAAAAAAAAAGAAAAAGTACAGTTCTTTAAATGCTCCGTCTCCCTTTGGTCCTTACCCCTCTGGGGCCATCGACGGTGAGAAGCGGGAATCCAAGGCACACAACTGCAGTGACGTATTCCATCACTGAAACCTGGGTACAAAAAACAACGGTCAGCATCCTAACAGTCCAGCACACGGAGGGTGCGAAAGCTGCTTTGCCAGGCTAAATATCTCCCATATTTAGACTTTCCTTTTAAAAGGAGCGGGGAAAAAAAAACATTGACTGATTCGAACTGCTTATGCCCCCATGACCAGAAAGGGTGTCTGTCTCAAAGCCAGGCCTTGGAAAGACAAAAGGGACAAGAAGCCCGGCAAAGCCTCAAACGCAACAGTAATTCAAACCTAACTCTGAACTGACGCTGCCAAGTGAGCTCTGAGAGGATGCAAAGGAAGTGGGTACTTACGTGACAGGCCACCAAGGCACCCGTGTTCCACCCGATCAGGATGATCGGCTTGTGAGAGAAGTGGCTGTGAATCTACGGGAGACAAGAAGACGTGGATGGAGAAGAGGGACAGACAACGGGACGGTGCACCAGGGCAGCACAGCACCAACAGGCAAGGTGAATAGTTTGAAGGGAGCAGCAAAAGGTCCCCCGATACACTCGTTGCTCGCTCTTACCTCCGCCACTTTGCCCCTCACCGCCCCGATCATGTGTTCGAGACACTGCAACACTCCCACCCCGCTGCCGTTGTTCAACAGGTGGGTGGCGATGGGAATCACCTGCAGTTTGAAACGAAAGATTGATAAATAACAAAGGCATAACTGGAGACAGCAGGTACCGACAACAATTAGCACGGACTGCAACCTTGTTTATGCACGAACTTGTGCTTTCTCTCTCCTTCTTTCCCCTGGGATTCACTTCCAGCTACTAAAACCAGAGGAAATAGAGATTTTCCCACAGAAACAACCTCTGTTACTCCCCTCGCTCCTGTACACCCAGTACACAGAATCATAGAATAGTTGAGGTTGGAAGGGACCTTTGAGATCATCGAGTCCAACCATCAACCTAATCCTGCCAAACCCACCACTAAACCACGTCCCTCAGCACCATGTCTACACATCTTTTAAATCCCTCCAGGGATGGCGACTCCACCACTGCCCTGGGCAGCCTGTGCCAGTGCTCGACAACCCTTTCTGTGAAGAACTTCTTCCTAATATCCATCCTAAACCTCCCCTGGCACAACTTGAGGCCGTTCCCTCTTGTCCCATTGCCTGTTCCTTGGGAGCAGAGACCGACCCCCCCCTCGCTACACCCTCCTTTCAGGGACCCATAGAGAGTGAGAAGGTCTCCCCTCAGCCTCCTCTTCTCCAGGCTGAACACCCCCAGGTCCCTCAGCCGCTCCTCATCAGGTGTGTGCTCCACACCCCTCACAGCTCCGTTGCCCTTCTCTGGACGCGCTCCGGCACCTCAATGTCCCTCTTGTAGTGAGGGGCCCAAAACTGAACACAGCGCCCAAGGTGGGGCCTCACCAGTGCCGAGTACAGGGGGACAATCGCTGCCCCAGTCCCGCTGGCCACACTGTTCCTGACACAGGCCAGGATGCTGTTGGCCTTCTTGGCCACCTGGGCACGCTGCTGGCTCATATTCAGCCGGCTGTCCACCAACACCCCAGGGCCTTTCTGCCGGGCAGCTTTCCAGCCACCCTGCCCCAAGCCTGTAGCGCTGCATGGGGTTGGTGTGACCCAAACGCAGGACCCGGCACTTGGCCTTGGTGAACCTCACACCGTTGGCCTCGGCCCATCGATCCGGCCTGTCCAGAGCCCTCTGTAGGGCCAGCCTACCCTCCAGCACATCGACACTGGAAATTTACTGAGGGTACACTCAATCCCCTCATCCAAGTTGTTGATAAAGCTATTAAAGAGAACCGGCCCCAAATATCTACCATGTTAAGAGGTGCGTGAGCAGCTCCGTGTCCAGGCAGAGGACTAAGGTGACCTATAGTCTCTCTCCTCCAACCTCTGCCTACTGGAGGACTCATCAATCCTTAGTAAGAGTAATGACACAATCTAAACTGCTGAAGATGGATGGCTTTTGTCGGCAAGAGACCCCAAATGCATCAGATTTGGCCAACTTCATCCCCTGTGCAGCGTCTCAAATGCTAAACACTGCAGAAGGCAGATGCCAGCCTCTGCTTTCAGCAGAACCAAGTATTTTGGTGCGCTGAAGGCTTATAAAACTAAGCCCAGCAGCTGCAGACTAGCACAGCTGCTAGTTTGAACTTCTCTCCTTTCAAAACCCAACCATACGAACCTTTCCCAAGCAGGAAAGCTGCGACTGCCAGAACCGGTGCCGTCGAGAAGTGGGGAACATGGAGTTGGAGGGTCCAGAGGAAGCAATCAGGATGAGGGGGGAACCAGGCAATTTGCTCTACAAAGTTCAACAGAAGAAGTGTAAGGGAAAGTAACTTCCCTGCCCGAAACCTGGCTGCCCAGCCCAGCCTGCACAACAAAGCAGGAAGGTTCTCATTAATTGACCACATTTTCCCCAGCCAAAGCTACATCAGGGTAGTATGGGAGGAACGTGTCCAACAGAAGGACAGAGCAAGTCTTGAGTAAGCCTAAAGCGGGAGGAAAAGAGCCCGGGAAGCAAGACAGAGGAGGAAGAAAGAGGACAGCAGAAGGATGGGAAGAATAAAGCAGATTTGAGACCAGCCTCTTGCTCCCTGCAAGCCCCAAGAGGTACTCACTGGTTTATTATGCGACAAGACACCCACTGCTGGGTCCCAAGGCCTCTTCAGCAGCAGAGACAGAGCCTCGGCACCCGCTGCCCCCGTCTTTGTGGTAGAGGAGAGCAGCATCCTGTCGATCAGGGTGGGGATCTGAAACCAGAGGCCAGAAAGGACTGAGAAAACGCACACAGGGCTTTTAAACATCACCCATGCCACTCCAAAGAAAAAGGATAAAGACTCCATCGACTTCCTTTAATGAGCTTCATAAAGGGAGAACGTTGTAAGTGACAGCAAAATCTTTCACTGCTTTTATCACCTTTCCTTTCAGCGTTTGCAGAGCATCCAAGTAAGCAGCCAGCACTGGCAAACTGAGGGTTTCCACTAACGTTGTGTGAAGCCACTGGATCAGTTTGGTGTCCCAGTTCACACTAGCCAGAGCTTGGCGAACCCTCCGAGCACATTTGTCCACCGCTATCCTCCTCAGGACTGGCTCGTTGCAAGCCTAAAAACCAGGAAATTAAAAAGAAAGACAGTTACGGGAAAAATCAAGCACGCCACGTGCATCTCAAGCCACAGGAAAGCATTGGCTTAGGCAGCCCGAAGTCCTCTGGCAGCAAGCAAAGGCCAACATTCTCCCAGTGAGGACAATACCAAGGCTCAAAGAAGCCGTTTTTTAACACTACACAACCCAAGGGCCAAGAGTTTCGTCTTGACTCAATCGGGCTTTGCTAGGAAGGATGGCTAAAAACACACAGGCAGCGACTCTGTTGGAAAGGGAAACGGGGAGTAAAAGAACTCACCCCTTCGTTAGCCAAGCGAGCCAGCCTGTCAGACTGCAGCGCTTTGTGAATCTTATTAAATAGCTTGTTCTGGGCCATCGTCCAACCCGTCCTGTCGAGAAAATCAGAGAGGTAACGTAGGTCACGGTTACACAGACATTCAGGTCCTGCAAGCTGCTGCCCGTTCCCAAAAGCGGTCGGCAGCACAGCTGGGCATCGGCTGTCACCGCAGCCTCCACAACCGATTTATGGCTATGGACAGAGTCAGTTTTGCTACTGAGGATTTAATTAGTAGGATGGCTCAGTGAAAAAATGCTAGTTTTTAAATGTCACTAAGACGTTTCAGCAAACATCCAAGCATCAAAAAGACAAGAGTAATAGAAGTAATAAGACCAAAATAATCATTCCTTTTAGCATAGATTATCGCCATGTTCCTCAGACAAGCTGTCCAGAAAAAAAACCAACTCCATTCCTCGTAGCGTCAAGACTGGCTTGACTACAGTTAGAGTGAGGGTTTTTAACAGGGTGGAATTCATACGTAGCCTCATTTTTAATTTTTGACATTGGAATATGGCTGAATTGAGGATCTACGTGTAATCTAACAGCTCACTGTCCCAACCTCCTCTGAACAGAGGAGAGCGCTTCATACGAAGCCTGCGGGAGAGGTTTAACAGCTGGGCCAGCCTCTCCCATTAAATCCAACAGCTTTCACACCAGGCAGACGAGGAATTTGGACACAAGAACTCATTTTCTTTGAACATTATTCAGTTCAGGAACGTCACCGCGTATCCAGTCACACCAAAAAAAAAACCTCCACACCACGCAACGGGTGGCTGTCTAGTGCCTAAATTTCTTTTCTCTGCTATCCCCACGCTACCTGTTGACATGTTCCTCCCAGTCATCCGGCGGCGGAGGGGCATCAGCATCCGTGCGAGCGAACATCACGTGGCGCTCGCACTCGTTCATCACACTGCGCGCCTTCTGGTTGTCGTAGAGCGGCACGGGCGTGGGCGTCACCGTCTCGACGTCGATGGGGATATCTGCTTCACTGTCAGGAAGAATTACGCTTTAGAGAAGGGGGATCGCTCACCTTGGGGTCTGCCGTTGCTTTACAATGAAAAGACCACTGAGCTTCATAACCGGGTATCTTGTTATTCCCAGTCTGAGCCCAGGGAGCCCCCTGAACCCCAAGACCAAGCCCCCGAGCTGCAACCCTGTGCGCGCTCCCACCCCTCACCCCAAACTCGCCCGTGACCCCAGGCCCAGCCCCACACCCCGGCCCTAAACCAAACCATTGAGGCCTGGCCGCAACTCCCCTTCCCACCCCGACCCCGGGGCTGTGAAACCAGCCCCCAGCTGCCAAGCCCAGACCCCCAACTCAGCCCCCACCACCTTCCCACAGCCCACGCTGCTCCCCACGGACCCCCAGCCCTGCTCTGCTCTCTCCAGCCCATGCTCTCACCACCACAGCAGCCCCACAGGACACCCCCCTGCCCCACAGCTTCCACTCACAGACCCCTCAACCCCACGCTTTCCTATCACAGGCCCCTCACGACCTAAACCAGCTCCCCCAAACCCACACTCTCTCCTCACAGGCTCCCCAGCCCCACAAGACTCCCCCCAGTCCCCCCTCACAGACCCCTCACAGGACCCCCTACCCAACAGACCCCACACCCTCCCCTCAGGACCCCCTCCCGTCCTCACATAGACCCTTCAGCCCCGCAGGACCACCCCCTCTGCTCCACAGACCCCACACTCTCCTCCCCTAGCCCCCACACAGGCTTCTCAGCCCCCCACCATCCCCTCACAGATCCCTCAGGACCCCCATAGCCCCCACATAGGCTCCTCAGCCCCACAAGACTCCCCTCACCCCACAGGCCCCCCACTCTCTCCTCGCAGACCCCTCAGGACTGACCCTCCTGCCCCACAGGCCCCTCAGGCCCCCGCAACCCCACAGGACCCCCCCTCACCTGCCCCACACATCCCTCAGGACCACCAACCCCCATCCCCACACAGGTCTCTCAGCCCCACACCCCCACATACTCTCCCCTCAGAGACCCCTCAGAACCCCCCCGCGGCCCCTACAGAGGTACCTCAGGGTGCTCCCCTGCCCCACAGACCCCCAACTCTCCCCTCGCAGGGCCTCAGGGCCCCCTCGCAGGTCTCTCACCCCACACACCCCCCATTCTCCCCTCACAGACCCTTCAGGAGCCCCCCCCAGACCGCCCATAGGCACCTCAGCCCTACAGGCCCCAAAATGTGCCCTCACAGACCCTCAGAACCCCCCCAGCCCCAACATAGACCTCTCAGAGCCCTCTCCTGCCCCACAGACCTCCCCCACTCTCCTCACAGACCCCTCAAGACCCCCCTGCACCATAGGGCCTTCTCCTGCCCCACATCCCCCCCAACTCTCCTCTCACAGGCCCCTCAGGACCCCCGCTGCCCCACATACCCCCACTCTCTCCTTGCAGACCCCTCAAGACCCCCCCCCTTCAGCACCCATATAGGTGCCTCAGCCCCACAGGACCTTCTCCTGTCCCACAGACCCCCCCACTCTCCCCTCACTGGTCCCTCAGGACCCTCCCCAGCCCCTACACAGGCCCTTCAAGGACCTCCCCTGCCCCACAGATCCCCCACTCTCCCCTCACACACCCCTCAGACCCCCCACCTACCCCACAGGCCTCTCAACCCCCCCCCCCCCAGCCCCTACACAGGGCCTTCAAGGACCTCCCCTGCCCCATAGATCCCCCACTACTCTCCTCACACACCCCTGAGGACCACCTCCACAGGCCCCTCAACCCCATAGGACCTTCTCCTACCCCACAGACCCCCCACACCTCTCAGAACACCCCACCTACCCCTCAGAATCCCCCCCCAGCCTCTACACAGGCCCTTCAAGGCCCTCCCCTGCCCCACAGAGCCCCCACTCTCTCCTCACAGGCCCCTCAGGACCACCCCCACCCCCCACATAGGCCCCTCAACCCCATAGGGCCCTCTTCCACCCCACAGCCTCCCCAACTCGCCTCTCACAGGACCCTCAGAACCCCCCTAGCCCCAACACAGGTCTCTCAGGACCCTCCCCTGTCCCTCACACCCCCCACTCTCTCCTCACAGACCCCTCAGGACCACCACCCCCGGCCACACACAGGTGCCTCGGCCCCACAGAGCCCTCCCCTACCCCACACTCTCTCCTCACAGGCCCCTTAGGACCATCCCCCAGCGCCTACACAGGCCCCTCAGGGACCTCCTCTGCCCCACAGACCCCCCACTCTCCCCTCACAAACCCCTCAGGACCACCACCCCCTGCCCCACATAGGTGCCTCAGCCCCACAGAGCCCTCCCCTGCCCCGCAGCGCCCTCCTCTGCCCCACAGACCCCCCACTCTCTCCTCACAGACCCCTCAGGACCCTCCCCACACCCCACACAGGGTCCTCAGCCCCACAGGGCCCTCTCCTGCCCCACTGACCCCCCACTCTCCCCTCACAAACCCCTCAGGACCACCACCCCCTGCCCCACATAGGTGCCTCAGCCCCACAGAGCCCTCCCCTGCCCCACAGACCCCCCCACTCTCTCCTCACAGACCTCTCAGGACCCTCCCCACACCCCACACAGGGTCCTCAGCCCCACAGGGCCCTCTCCTGCCCCACTGACCCCCCACTCTCCCCTCACAAACCCCTCAGGACCACCACCCCCTGCCCCACATAGGTGCCTCAGCCCCACAGAGCCCTCCCCTGCCCCACAGACCCCCCACTCTCTCCTCACAGACCTCTCAGGACCCTCCCCACACAGGGTCCTCAGCCCCACAGGGCCCCCTCCTGCCCCACTGACCCCCCACTCTCCCCTCACAAACCCCTCAGGACCACCACCCCCTGCCCCACATAGGTGCCTCAGCCCCACAGAGCCCTCCCCTGCCCCGCAGACCCCCCACTCTCTCCTCACAGACCCCTCAGGACCCTCCCCACACCCCACACAGGTGCCTCAGCCCCACAGGGCCCTCTCCTGCCCCACTGACCCCCCCACTCTCCCCTCACAAACCCCTCAGGACCACCACCCCCTGCCCCACATAGGTGCCTCAGCCCCACAGAGCCCGCCCCTGCCCCACAGCGCCCACACTCTCTCCTCACAGGCGCCTCAGAACCCCCCACCTACCCCACAGGCCCCTTAGAATCCCCCCAGGCCCTACACAGCCCCCTCAGGGACCTCCTCTGCCCCACAGACCCCCCACTCTTTCCTCACAGACCCCTCAGGACCCTCCCCACACCCCACACAGGGCCCTCAGCCCCCCAGGGCCCTCTCCTGCCCCACTGACCCCCCACTCTCCCCTCACAAACCCCTCAGGACCACCACCCCCTGCCCCACATAGGTGCCTCAGCCCCACAGAGCCCTCCCCTGCCCTGCAACGCCCTCCTCTGCCCCACAGACCCCCCACTCTTTCCTCACAGACCCCTCAGGACCCTCCCCACACAGGGTCCTCAGCCCCACAGGGCCCTCTCCTGCCCCACAGACCCCCCACTCTCTCCTCACAGACCCCTCAGGACCCTCCCCACACCCCACACATGGCCCTCAGCCCCACAGGGCCCTCTCCTGCCCCACTGCCCCCCCACTCTCCCCTCACAAACCCCTCAGGACCACCACCCCCTGCCCCACATAGGTGCCTCAGCCCCACAGAGCCCTCCCCTGCCCCGCAACGCCCTCCTCTGACCCACAGACCCCCCACTCTCTCCTCACAGACCCCTCAGGACCCTCCCCACACCCCACATAGGGCCCTCAGCCCCATATTCCCTCCCCCATAGCCTCCCCCTAGAGCTCACAGGGCGGTGCCGGGCTGCCGCCGCGGTGTGAGGAAAAGCATGCGGGTGGGACGAGCGGCGCTGGCGTCGGGGTGGGCGCTCCAGGGTTTGGCGTAGCTGTGGTCCAGGCAGACCAGGTCCAGCTCCCGCTCGTGCGCCGACAGCTGCAGTAACAACGACGTCCCCATCCTCCGCGCCGACCACTGTAGCTCCCGGTCGCGATCCCGCTCCCGCTCGCGATCACGGTCCCCTCCGCGCTGCGACATGGCCCTACCGACCCCCGCGACGCATCCCGCCGCGCCCGGCCCGCCACCCCGCCGCGCCGCGCATGCGCCGGCCACGCCCCCTTTGGGGGCGTGGCCGGCGCATGCGCGGCGCGGCGGGGTGGCGGGCCGTAAACTGCGGAGTTTGGATTTCAGAGGAGCGGAGCGGAGTCAAAGCGCGGAGAGCGGAGCCCGGAGTGGAATATGGACGGGGACATATGGGCATGGGGGATATAGGGGGACACGGGGACATGGGGGCGCGGTGAGGTGGGTGTATATGGAGATGGGGACACACGGAAATGGGGATGCAGTGTTATGGGGACATAGGGACACACGGACATGGGGATGCAGTAACATGGGGATATATGGACACGGGGATGCAGTGGTATGGGGGACACGTGGACTTGAGGACACAGGGACACATGGACATGGAGACACGGGGACATAGGGGTACACATACATGGGCATGCGGTGACGTGGGGGTGTATGGAGATGGGGATATGGGGACACACGGACATTCGGATGCAGTGTTATGGGGACATGGGGACACGTGGACATGGGGACATGGGGATGCAGTGATATGGGGACAAGGGGACACATGGACATGGGGACACACAGACATGGCGACACATGGACTTGAGGACATAGGGACACATGGACATGGAGACATGGGGACATAGGGGTACACATACATGGGGATGCGGTGACATGGGGGTATATGGAGACGGGGATATGGGGGCACAGACATGGGGACACACGGATGTGGGGACACATGGACATGGGATCATCGGGACATATGGACATGGGGATGCAGTGACATGGGGCCGTATGGACACAGGGACATGTGAACATGGGGATGCAGTGATATGGGGACACACGGATGTGGGGACACACGAACATGGGGACGTGGTGACATGGGGATATATGGACATGGGGACACGGCGACATGGAGATGCAGTAACACAGGGACACATGGACATGGGGATGCAGTGACATGGGGACATATGAACACGGGGACATGGGGATATGGTGACACAATGACATGGGGACACACGGACATGGGGACGAGTGATGCAGGAACATGGGGGCATGTGGGCATGCAGATATGGGGACATAGTGACATGGGGACACAGTGACGCGGGGACACATGGGCATGGGGACACAGGGGCAGTGTGACACACAGACGCGGCTGCACATGAACGTGGGTACATGTGGACACAGTGACACGGTTGCTCACAAACATGGGGACACAGGGACATGGGTACCCGGTGACACAGGCCCACGGTGACATGGTGACACCCACCAAGCCAAGACAACAGCAGTGTCCCTGCCATGTCCCCCCCCCACAGTGTCATTCTGGAATGAGTCCCGGCTCCGGGGTGACAGCACCTCAGTGGCACAGTGGCACGGGGACGCAGCCATGCTGCGGCTGCTGGTGGCCAGCGCCCACATCCCCGGGGCCACCGGCTCCGGGCCCGGTGTGCACGTGTCTGCCCGCTTCAGAGGTACCGCTGGGGACAGAGAGGGGGACACCGTGGTGGCCATCCCTCTGGGACAGGATGGCATCAGCCATCGCCGCGTCACAAGATGGCATTGGCCATCCTGGTGCACCCGAGTGGCATCCTTGTGTGACGGGATGGTGCCAGCCACACCTGGGGACAGTGTTGGCCGTCTCCGCACGTGGGGACAGTGCCAGCCATCCCCCTGTGCCCCCATGTCCCCACCCCAACATGCCACCACCCTCCCTCCTGTCCCCCCGCAGGCGTCCCCAGGAGCACCCGGGTGGTGCCGGAGGAGCGCAGCCCCACCTGGAACGAGGTGAGGTGACCCCAGGGTGGCCTGGAGTGGCATGGGGACACTCAGGTCACCCTACTGACCCTTTGTCACCTCCCCCCAGACGCTGGCATGGCCACTGGGCGCGCGTCCCCTGCACCCCACGGCCAGCCTGACCCTGCGCCTCCGGCACTGGGGGCAGCCGGCGCCCCGGGGGTGAGTAGCACCCATGGGTGGGCACCCTGGGGGAGACCATCCCTCAGGGTGGCCACCCTCACCGGTGTCCCCCTGTCCCCGCAGGGACCTGGGTGCCACCACAGTGTCACTGGACCGGTTGGTGGCCGATCCCGGGCTGCCGCTGGCCCTCAGTCACGTCCCGCTGCTGGACCCCCGGGGACAGCCCACGGGGGTGAGCACCCACCCACGCACCCACCCAGCAGCACACACTCAGGGTGCCACCAGGCACGGTCTGGGGTGTCACCCGTCCCTTTGCAGTGCACCGTCACCCTCCGCTGCTCCTACGTCCCCCGTGGCACAGCTGGGGACACCACAGTCCCACTGCAAGGACGGGTGCCACCACGGGCGATGTCACCAGGGTCACCCCACCACCCCGACAAGCCCCTGGCGGGGAACAAAGAGGATTTCCAGGTAGGGCACCCATGGGGTGGTGGCACCCGGGGGTGACATCCCATCCAACGGCCACCACGTCACCACCTGTCCCATAGGTACGGGTGAGGGTCATCGAGGGCCACCAGCTCCAGGGCAATGACATCAAGCCGGTGGTGACGGTCCTCATCGGCCAGCACCGCTTCAGGACCAGGATCCGGGTGGGGAACAACCCCTACTACAATGAGGTGACACCGGGAGTGGGGGGGGACACGGGGACCCGCCGTTGTCCCCTCACTCCACCCTCACCTCGTTTTGCCCGTTTCTAGGTGTTTTGCCAAAATTTCCACGGGACGCCGGCCCAGCTGGCAGCAGAGCCCATCCGCATCCAGGTTGGGGAGGGATCGGTGACACCGGTGGGGACGGGGACAGCATGGTGGCCGCTGACGCCGTGTCCCTCCCCTGTCACAGGTGCTGGATTCGCGGGCCACCCGCGCCAAAGCCGTCATCGGCGTCTTCCAGGTGAGGACGGTGGCTCGGGAACGGGGCGTCACGCCGCGGTTTGGCCGCTCTCACCCCCTTTTGCCATCCCCGCAGCTGGACGTCGGCACCATCTACCACGCCCCGGGTAGGCGAGAGGGTTGAGGGGGGGGGGTGACACTGCGGTGACACCGCGGTGACACCGACGAGGGGGGTCTCCCGCCGTGCCAGGACACACCTTGAGCTGGAAGTGGCTGAGCCTGCAGCATCCCCATCGCCCCGACGCCGCGTCCCGCGGGTACCTCCGTGTCAGCCTGGCCGTCCTCCGCGCCGGTGAGCCGGTGCCGGTGAGCTCCCCCTCCTCCATCCTTCCCAGCAGCCCCCCCAAAAAAAACCTCCCTGGGGAAAGGGGGGGGGGGTCCCCATTTTTCTACACCCCCCCCCAACAAGGAGCAGGAGGAACCGGCGGCGGACGAGGACGTGGAGGCCAACCTGCTGCGGCCACCGCCGTGTGCCGCCACGCTCCAGCTCCGCATCTACCGCGCCGAGGACCTACCGCAAGGTGGGTGGGCACCGGATGGTTTTTGGGGTGGTTTTTTTTTGGGGGGGGGGGAAGGGTGTGCGTTTAGATTTTGGGGGTCACCCTCAACATTTTGGCCACCTCTCCCCATCACCGGCGCAGAGCCGGCTCGGCAATGCCTTCCCACGGTGCTACCGGTCGGCGGCAAGAGGGGTTTCGTGGCGGCGGCGGTGCGGGTCAGCTTTGCCGGGAGGACGGTGGGTGCCGGGGACATGAGGGGGGGGGGTGGTGGTGGGATGGGGGGGGGTGTCGGACCCCGCGTGGTGCTGGGTGTGGGGTTTTGGGGTGCTGATGGCTCTGCCCAACGCAGCTCTGCACCCGGGTGATGCCCCCCCGACGCCAACCCGGTGTGGAACGAGGTCTTCTTCTTCCCCCTGAGGGTGAGGTGACACCCCCCTCCCCGCCCCCACGCGTCCTGCACCCCTTCCCCAAAGAGGAGGGCACCCCCAAAAAATGGGGGTAATCCCCCCCCCCCCGCTCCCGTCACCCCCTTTTTTATGCCGCTCCACAGCTGCCCCCCATCTGCGATGAGATCCAGCTGGCTGTCCTCAGCGGGTAAGTGGGGGGGACCCCCCCCTCGGTTTTGGGGGGATCACCCCATTTTTTGAGGGGGATCACGTCGGTTCTGAGGGAATACCCCGGGTTTTGGGGGAGTACCCTGTTTTTTGGGGGGGACCACCCTGATTTTTGGGGGGGATACCCTGTTTTGGGGGGGGAACACTCCTGTTTTGGGGGGAATGTCCCGGGTTTTGGGAGGACCGCCCCGTTTTGGGGGGGGAATATTCCGGTTTTTGGGGGGACCACCCCATTTTGGGGGGGAATACCCTGTTTTTGGGGGGCGAATACCCCGGGTTTTGGGGGGACCACCCCGTTTTGGGGGGGAATACCCTGTTTTTGGGAGGGACCAGCCCGGGTTTTGGGGCAACACCCCGATTTTAGGGGACCAACACGGTTTTGGGGGGAACACCCCTGTTTTGGGGGGGAAGCACCCCGTTTTGGGGGGAAATACCCTGTTTTTTGGGGGGAACACCCCGGTTTTTGGGGGACCACCCCATTTTGGGGGAGAATACCCTGGTTTTGGGGGTCACCGCCCCATTTTTGGGGGGAACACCCTGTTTTGGGGGGGGAACACCCTGTTTTTGGAGGGGACCACCCCGCGTTTTGGGGGACCACCCAATTTTTGGGGGATCACCTCGGTTCTGGGGGAACACCCCGATTTTAGGGGACCACCACCGTTTTGGGGGGAATGCCCCTGTTTTTAGGGGGAACGCCCCTGTTTTTAGGGGGAACCACCCCATTTTGGGGAGGAATAACCTGTTTTTTGGGGAGAATACCCCATTCTTTGGGGGGATCACCCCATTTTTGGGGAGAATACCCTGTTTGGGGGGGGGATGACCCCATTTTTGGGGGGGAACACCCTGTTTTTTTTGGGGGAACCACCCTGTTTTTTGGGGAGACGACCCCATTTTTGGGAAGAATACCCTGTTTGGGGGGGATGACCCCATTTGGGGGGGAACACCCCGTTTTTTGGGGGGTACACCCCGTTTTTTGGGGGGGGTCCCCCCCCCCACATCCCTCTCCCTGCCCACCCTTAGGTCCCGCAGCAGTAAGGTCCTGGGCACCGCCACCCTCCACCTCTCCCAAATCTCCTCCGCCGGCGCCGAGCTTGAGGGTGAGCGGGGTCCACCCTTGGGTGGGGGGGGGGTCCCCAGCACCCAGACCCTCCCCTCCCCCCCCACCCCCCACACCTCCTTCCCCCCCTGAACCCCCTCTTTTGCTCCCAGAGGGGACCCCCCGGCTTCTTACCCTGCTTTGGTCCCAGTTTCCTCCCCTTCTACGGTCCCCGGACGGATTCCCCCAGGACACCCAGCACCGTGAGTGGGTGGCAGGGTGGGGACAGCCCCCATTTTTGGGTGACAACCCACCCCCTCACCCCCCCCCCCCATTATTTCACAGGTGGCTTATCGGGGCCGGGTGCTGCTGGAGCTCAGCACCCACATGGGGACCCCCGGACGGACGTCAACGAGGCACCATCACCCCCGAGGACATCGCCCGGGTGCAGGTGGGGACGCGGGGACACCACGCGATGCCACCCCCGGAACCTTCTTTTTTCTTTTTCTTTCTTTTTTTTTTTTTTTGTTTTTTTTTAAGTGCAATTTGGCTATTTTGGGGGTATTTTAACCTTTTTTTTTCTTTTTTTTTTGCCACAGCGCCTCTTGCCCCGCCATCGTTTTGGGCTGTGTGGGGTCTTTTATTCGGCCACCATGGTGCCAGCCGGCCCCGAGCTCCTGCGCTTCGAGCTCAGTCTGGGCAATTACGGGGACACGGGCGATGTCACCTGCAAGCCAGCCGCCTCCGTCACCGCGCACGGATGTCCCCTCTTCGATGGTGAGCGGGATGCCAGGGTGGGGGGGACACACAAGGGTGGTACCCTCCGGTGTCCCATGGGATGCTCGGTGCCCTCCGGATACAGGCAACCGCTATCACTACCTGCCGTGGTACGGTGACAAACCGGTGGTGGCTGTCACCTCATCCTGGGAGGACGCCAGCCACCGTTGGGATGCCCTAAACCTCCTGCGTGCCATGTGCCGGCGGTTGGTGAGCACCCATGGGTGACGGTGGGGTGGGGTGTGACACATTCCCCCTCCCTCCAACCCCAGCTCGGGATGGGACAGTTTGGGGACATCTTTGCAGGAGAAGAACGTCACAGAGCTGCGGAGCGCCCGCGGGGACACGGGGGGGGACATCGGCAGGAGGTTGCTGCGCCAGCTGGCGCAGGACTGCGGGTGAGCGGGGGGTCCCCAGGGTGAGGGGGGGGGGTCCTGGGTGTCCCAAAGCGGTGGGTGATGGGGTGCTGGGGGGGGGGGACCCCGGGCCTGCCAAGAGGTGTGGGGGGAGAGGGGGAAAATGGGGCATTTGGGGGCAAAAATGAGGAATTTCAGAGGATAATGGGACATTTGGGGTGAAAATGGGGCAATTGAGGGGGAAATGGGGTATTTGGGGAGGGGGGAGTGGGGCATTCAGGGGGAAATGGGGGTGTTGGGAGGGGGACCAGGGTAACTGGAAAGGGAAATGGGATATTTCGGGGGGGGAAATGGGGCGTTTGGGGGGAAAATGGGACAATTGTGGGGGGGAAGGGATATTTTGGGGCAGAACAGGGCCTTTTGGAGGAAAAAGGGGCAACTGGGGCATTGGGGGAGGAAAACAGGGCAATTGGGGGTGAAATGGGATATTTTCCAGGTGGGAAATGGGGCATTTCGGGGGGGAGAAATGGGACAAATGGGGGGGGGGGGAATGAGGAGTTTTAGAGGACAGTGGGACATTTGGGGGGGAAAAAACGGGACAATTGGGGGGGATAAATGAGACAATTGGGGGGAAAATGGGGCAAGTGGGGGCAAAATGGGGCATTTTGGGGGGCAACAGGACGTTTTGGGGGATATACTGTATTTTGCGGGGGAAACGGGGCATTTTTTTGGAGGAAAATGGGGCATTTGGCGGGGGCCTGTTTGCAGGCGGGCGCTGGCCCGGCTGGAGGCGCAGCCCACCCCCACGCCGCTGGACGCCCACCTCCGGGCCGCCCGTCTTCACCTCCTCCGGCACGTGGCGGCGGCGGCGGCTGTGGCACCGAGAGCCGGCTGGGACACGTTGGTGCCGGTGGCCGAGGGCTGGCTGGGACGTGTGACCGCCCTGGCTGTCGAGGTGGGGGCCGGGGCTGAGCTGTGCGGGGTGGGTGTCATCGCTGTGATGAGTTGTGGCCGGTCTCAGCCCACCGGTGTCTCTCTCTCTCTCTCTCTCCCCGCCGCAGCCGCAGGCCGGCGTGCCCGACGTGGTGCTGTGGCTGCTGCGGGGGGAGCGGCGGGTGGCCTGTGCCCGCATCCCCGCGCCCGACCTCATGTTCTCTCGGAGCGGCCCCGGCACCTGCGGCAGGCTCTGCGGCCGGATCCAGACCCTCTTCTTGGTGGTAGGCACCCCATGTCCCTTCCCTGTCACCTCTGTGTTCCCTGCGTCCCATCCATGTCCACGCCATCTCCTGTGTCCCATCCGTGAACCCTTCACATCCCCCCATGTCCCCTCTGCATCCTCTCTGTGTCCCCTCCACATCTCCCCTCGGTCCCCTCTATATCTCCTCCACGTCTGCTCCATGTCCCCTCCATGTCTCCCCTACATCCCCTCCACGTCCCCTCTATGTCCCTCGTAGATCTTCTGCACGTCTGCTCCATGTCACCCTCTACATCCCCTCCATGTCCCCTCTGTGTCCCCTCTATGTCCTTTCTAGATCCTCTCTATGTCTGCTCCGTGTCCCCACTACATCCCCTCCATCTTCCCCCTATGTCCCCTCTGTATCCCCCCCACATCCCCTCCATGTCCCCTCTATGTCCCCCCAGATCTTCTGCATGTCTGCTCCATGTCACCCTCTACACCCCCTTCATGTCCCCTCTGTGTCCCTCTGGAACTCCTCCGTGCCCCCTCTATGTCCCCCTGAGACCTTCTGCACATCTGCTCCGTGTCACCCTCTACATCCCCTCCATGTCCCCCCCACATCTCCTCCATGTCCCCTCTGTGTCCCTCCTAGATCTTCTGCATGTCACCTCCAAGTCACCCTCTACCTCCCCTCCATGTCCCCTGTGTCCCCTCTACGTCCCTCCTAGACCTTCTCCCTGTCTGCTCCATGTCCCCCCCATGTCCCCTCCACCGTGCCCCCACCCACGCTGTGGGGCGCAGGGCGCTGGGGACATCCGTGCCCAGCTCCGGCTCCGGCTGTGGCTGGGACGAGTGACCGACAGCGGGGACCTGCCACGGCACCTGGAGGGCACCCTGCGCGTCTACGCCGAGACGGTGAGCCCTAGGGTGGGGGGGAGGCACCCCAGGGTGCCCCCTCAGCCCCCCTCAACCCCATAGATGTGTGTGTGTCCCCAGTATGAAAACCAGACCAGGCTGTTGGGCAAATGGGGTCCCCGGGGGCTGCTGGGGCGCCCCGGCTTCTCCGACGGCGCCGGCAAAGCGGGGCTCCCCCGCCACCGGATCCGGCCCCCCAGGGGCTGGCGCTGGGACGGAGCCTGGACTGTGGAGCCCCAACGGCGGTGAGTCCCCGTGGGAGGGGTGACACCCACCCTGCCACCTCGGGGGGACCTCCGGCAGGGCGACGCCAGCACTGTCACCTTGTCCCCAAGGCTGCTGCTGGACACGGAGACCAACGTGGGCGAGGTGCTGGAGGAGGTCTACGAGAACGAGAGCCGGCGGCTCGGCGGGGAGTGGGGCCCTGCCACCGTGGCCAGCACCGATGCCGTAAGGGGGTGACAGCGTGGGGGACACCGGGGGAGCGCCAGCGGTGGGGTGGCACAAGCGCATCAGGGCTCAGCTCTTACCCGGTTTTGCAGAGCGGTGCGGCGGTGCCACCCAAGGAGGAGGTGGCATGTCCCCAAGGTTGGCACGTCACCGACGGCTGGCGGGTGGATGTGACGGGGGCCGTGGATGAGGCCGGTGAGTGGGTGTCCCCACCGGCCACCCCATGGGTGGGTGGCAGCGGTGGCGAGGAACACCTGGGTGCCGCAGGTTGGGAGTACGGGGCGAGCGCGGTCCCCGGCAGCCCCCCGCCGGCATGGCACGCCGCCGAGAAGACGTACCACACGCACCGGCGCCGGCGCTGGCTGCGCACCCGCCGCAGGGCCCCCGGCGCCCAGGGACGGGAGCAGGACGTGGCCACCTTCCTCCGGCTGGTCGGGGCGGTGGGGACAGGGACGGGGTGGTGGGGAGGGGGGGTGGCAGGATGGGGTGACAAGAATAGGGTGGATGGGACAGTGGTGGCAGGGATGGGGATGGCAAGGACAGGGTGACAAGATGGGGGTGGCAGGGATCGGGGGTGACAGGAATGAGGGTGGCAGGAACAGGGTGGGTGGGACAGGGGTGGCAGGGATGGGGGGGGGACAGGGATGGGGTGGGTGGGACAGTGGTGGCAGGGGTGGGGTGGCAGGGACAGGATGGCAGGGATCGGGGTGACAAGATGGGGGTGGCAGGGATTGGGGGTGATGGATGAGGGTGGCAGGGATGGGGTGGGTGACAAGATGCGGGTGGCAGGGATGGGGTAGCAGGACCCAGGTGGCTGGGACAGGGGTGGCAGGGACAGGGTGACAAGATGCAGATGGCAGGGATGGGGTGGCAGGAACAGGGTGGCTGGGACAGGGGTGGCAGGGATGGGGGGTGACAGGGATGGGGTGGGTGGGACAGTGGTGGCAGGGACAGGATGGCAGGGATCAGGGTGACAAGATGGGGGTGGCAGGGATTGGGGGTGATGGATGAGGGTGGCAGGGATGGGGTGGGTGACAAGATGCGGGTGGCAGGGATGGAGGTGGCTGGGACAGGGGTAGCAAGGACAGAGTGACAAGATGGGGGTGGCAGGGACAGCGGTGGCAGGGACAGGCCTTGCCCCACCAGGGCACTGGTGTGAGCAGCCCTGTCCCTGCCCTTGTGCCACACCGCCCCATGCTGTCCCCTGCCACGCTGTCCCCTGTGTGCCCCGTGTCCCCACAGCACAGCCCCGAGGCGGCGGCGGGGGCCGAGGCCTGGGAGTACGCGTCCCTCTGGGGGTCCCGCTTCCACCTCCAGCCCCGGGCGGGTGACGTGTGCCGGCGGCGCTGCTGGCACCGGCGCATGGTGCCCGTGCAGCCCTCGCCCGTGGCACCGCTCTTCCTCCTGGAGGGCTCCCTGGTAGGAGAGGGGCCGGGGGGGAACTGGGGCTGGGGGGCACCGGGGGACGAGGGGGGGACGGAGGGAGGGTGGCGTGGAGGGATGGAGGGAGAGAGGGACGGAGGGAGGGATACAGCGATGGAGGAGGGGATACAGTGACGGAGGACGGGAGGGAGGGATACAAGGATGGAGGAAGAGAGAGATGGATGGATGGATGGATGGATGGATGGATGAAGGGATGGAGGGAGGGTGGGGACAGAGGGATGGAGGGACAGACAGATGGAGGGTTGGAGGAAAGGAGGGATGGATGGAGGGAGGGATGGAGGGAGGATCAGGAGAGAGGGACGGAGGGACAGACAGATGGAGGGATGGAGGGAGGGACGGAGGAACGGAGGGATGGATGGAGGGAGGGATGGAGGGAGGATCAGGAGAGAGGGATGGAGGGATACAGCAATGGAGGGACAGAACGATGGATGGAGGGATACAGAGATGGAGGGACAGAGAGAGAGATGCAGGGAGGGTGGGGAGAGAGGGACGGAGGGAGAGAGGGATGGAGGGACAGACAGACAGGGAAGGAGGGAGAAAGGGATGGAGGGTGAGGAGAGAGGGATGGAGGGAGAGAGAGATGGAGGCATGGAGGAGTAAAGGGACAAACAGATGGAGGGATGTAGTGAGAGAGGGATGGAGGGACAGACGGAGGGATGCAGGGATGCAAGGAGAGAGGGATGCAGGGATGGAGGCAGGGAGGGAGGGAGGGTGAGGAGAGAGTGATGCAGGGAGAAAGGGAGGGAGGGAGGGACCGACGGAGGGATGTAGGGAGAGAGGGATGGAGGAACGGAGGGATGCAGGGGCGGAGGGATTGGCAGGATGGAAAGATGGAGGGAGAGAGGGAGGGATGGATGGAGTGATGCTGGGGCAGTAGGACACGGGACAATGGGATGCAGGGACAGCAGGGACAAGGGCCACCCCACATCCTATCCCGCCGCAGGGCGCGGAGGACCCGGCCAAGGAGGACGAGCCGGCTGTGGCAGAGCGGCAGGCGCGGGGCTCATCCCGGACCCCCCCCCCAGCAGCCCGTGCCCCTCATCCTCTGCACCTTCCAGCGTGAGCCCCGGGGGGACACGGGGGGGGACAGGGACATGCCGGGGGGTGCCCAGGTCCCCCTGCCAGCCCCTACCTCTCCCGCAGGACCCAATATCTTCCAGCTCCGCTGCTACATCTTCCAGGGGCTGGAGCTGGCACCCCGTGGCACCAAGGCCACCGCAGGTGGGACACACACCCCCCTCCCAGGCCCTCGACCCCCACCCCGGTGGGCACCCCAGGGCGCTGATGGTGTCACTGTCACCCAGACCCCGTCGCCCACGTCTCCTTCGTGCACGTCAGCCAGAGCACCCGGGTGCTGCCCGGCACCCTGGACCCTCTCTGGGACCAGACGCTGCTTTTTCACCGGGTGCTGCTGTACGGGGACCCCCGGGGGGTGCGGGATGAGCCCCCCGCCGTGGTGGTGGAGGTCTTCGACCAGGACGGAGGGGTACGGCACCCATGGGTGGGGGGCATCCATGGGTAGGGGGGGTTACTCACGCCCAAGCAATGCCTTGCAGGGTGCCGGTGGTTTCCTGGGGAGGAGCACGTCCACCCCAGATGTTTGGCTGGATGTGGGGTGCCGGCAGCCCCCCCGGCTTCGGCGTTACCCACTTGCGGGGCCGGGGGGACCGGCCGGGGAGCTGCTGGCCGCCTTTGAGCTGCTACACGATGCCGAGGTGAGGGGCTGGCGGTGGGGGTGGCGTGAGGGACACCCAGGTGACGAAGTCACATTGTCATCGTCATCCCCCTGTGCGCAGCAGGATGGGTCCCTGGCGCAGATCAGCACCCCGCCATGGAGGCAGGGGGTCTTCAGCGTCCCCCCGGGTATCCGGCCACTCCTGAGGCTGGTGGCACTGGAGGTGAGACCTGGGATGGGGACAGGGAGGGGAACAGCCTGGGGACACGGATGAAAAAAAGATGGGATGGGGACAAGGACAGGGAGAGGGATGGGGACAGGGGTGGCTGGGGACAAGGACGTGGACTGGAACAAGGATGAAGACAGGATGGACAAGGCCTGGGATGGGGAATGGGATGGGGACAGGGATGAAGGTAGGATGGGGATGAGATCTGAGATGGAGACTGGGAGGGGAACAGGCTGGGGACGGGGACAGTGATGAAGGTCCTGCGGATGGGATGGGGATGAGGATGAAGACAGGCTGGGGATGAGGTCAGGGATGGGGACGAGATCAGGGATGGGGACAGGGATGAAGATAGGGATGGAGACAGAACAGGGACGAGGACAGGGATGAAGATGGGGACAGGCACGGAAGGACAAAGACAAGATGAGGACAGAATGGAGATGGAGGTGGTGACAGGGGCAAGGAAGGGATGGGGCACCTTCAGCGTCCCACGGAGCATCCAGCCCACTCGAGGTGACCCCCTGGGCACCCAGGGCACCCCAGGAGGTGTGACAACTGCTGGGTGCCCCCCCAGGTGCTGGCGTGGGGACTGCGGGGGCTGCGCAGTGGCGTGCGGGCACCCAGCCTGGAGGTGCAGTGCGGGGGCCGTACCCTGCGGACCCCCACCATCGCTGACCTCACTGCCAACCCCAATTTCCCCATCAATGCCTTCCTGCTGACGCTGGTGAGGATGGAGGGGTAGATGTAGGGGGAGAGCACCCCACCCGTGGGTGCTGCTGCTGGCACCCTGGGGTGACGGCTCGGCTCGGCCCCAGCACCTGCCGGCGGAGGAGGAGTACGTGCCCCCCATCCGACTGCGGGTGCTGGACACGCGGGGTTTCGGGTACCGCCCCGAGGTGGGGCAGGCCTGCGTGCGGGACCTGGGGCAGTACTGCTGTCAGCCCCATGGCGAGGGGCAGCCCCACAGCGAGGGGCAGCCCCACGACTCCGGAACCCCCTCGCCTGGCGCCGGTACAGCCCTCTCCAGCCCTGGTACCCCATCTCCCATGCCCATCCCTGGTGCCCCTGCCCCATCCCTGCCTCATCCCTGGTAACCCCACGTCATCCCCAGTACCCTCTGCTCCATCCCTGGTGCCCCCTGCCCCATCCCTGGTGTCCCTGCATCATTCCCAGTACCCCCTAACCCATCCCTGGTACCCCTGCCTCATCCCTGGTAACTTCTGCCCCATCCCTGGTACCTCCTGCCTCATCCCTGGTATCCCCGCATCATCCCTGGTATCCCCGCATCATCCCTGGTACCCTGGTGCCCCCTGCTCCATCCCCGTTATCTCTACCTCATCCCCAGTACCCCCTACCCCATCCCTGGTACCCCTGCATCATCCCCAGTACCCCCTAACCCATCCCTGGTACCCCTGCCTCATCCCTGGTAACTTCTGCCCCATCCCTGGTACCTCCTGCCTCATCCCTGGTATCCCTGCATCATCCCTGGTACCCTGGTGCCCCCTGCTCCATCCCCGTTATCCCCACCTCATCCCCAGTACCCCCTACCCCATCCCTGGTACCCCTGCATCATCCCCAGCACCCCCTGCCCCATCCCTGGTACCCCTGCATCGTCCCTGGTAACCTCTGCCCCATCACTGGTACCCCCTGCCTCGTCCCTGGTATCCCCGCATCATCCCTGGTATCCCCGCATCATCCCTGGTACCCTGGTGCCCCCTGCTCCATCCCCGTTATCTCTACCTCATCCCCAGTACCCCCTACCCCATCCCTGGTACCCCTGCATCATCCCCAGCACCCCCTGCCCCATCCCTGGTACCCCTGCATCATCCCTGGTAACTTCTGCCCCATCCCTGGTACCTCCTGCCTCATCCCTGGTACCCCTGCATCATCCCTGGTACCTCCTGCCTCATCCCTGGTACCCCTGCATCATCCCTGGTAACTTCTGCCTCATCCCTGGTACCCCTGCCTCATCCCTGGTAACTTCTGCCTCATCCCTGGTATCCCCGCATCATCCCTGATACCCTGGTGCCCCCTGCTCCATCCCCGTTATCCCCACCTCATCCCCAGTACCCCCTGCCCCATCCCTGCTACCTCTGCATCATCCCTGGTAACCTCTGCCCCATCACTGGTACCCCTGCATCATCCTCGGTACCCATTGCCCCATCTCTGGGGCCCCCTGCTCCATCCCCACCTCATCCCCGGTACCCCCTGCCCCCATCCCCGGTACCCCCGCATCATCTCCAGTACGCCCCGCCCCATCCCTGTATCATCCCCGGTACCCCCTGCCCCATCCCCGGTACCCCCACATCATCTCCAGTACCCCCTGCCCCATCCCAGCTCCCCCCTGCCCCATCCCTGTGTCATCCCCGGCACCCCCCTGCCCCATTCCTGCCCCATTCCTGCCCCATCTCTCTCTCCGACAGGCAGGACCCCCTCCCTGCCCCACGCTGCCCACCTCCGGGGCGGTTTCTTTGCCCCTCTCCTCCCCACAGCCGCTCGCTGGGGCAGGATAGCCCAGGTAAGTCCCCCACGTCCCCAGCACCCGCCACCCGACTTCGGCACCACCGGACACTGGTGTCCCCAGCCCCGTGCCTCAGTTTCCCCCAGTAGTCCCCTTTGCTCCCTGCAGATACTGCCCAGGATCACCACCGAGAAGGGGGCTGCGGGCAAGGTGGGCACGGGAACGGGGCCACTGGGGCCACCAGGGCCACTCACGCCACTGGTCCCCACCTTATCCTGCTCCCCACCAGGCAGAGGAGGAGGAGGAGGAGGAGGAGGAGGAAGATGATGATGAGGAGGAGGATGACTGGTGGAGCAAATTCTACACAGCCATGGGGGACAAGGCAAAGAGCCGGCGGAGGACCAACAGGGACAGACTGAAGGTGAGGCAGATCCTGGGACCTGGAGCAGGGGACAAGGATGGGGAGGTGGTCAGGGATGGAGATTGGGATGGGATAGGGTGGACGGGGACAAGAATGGAGCAGGGGATTGGGACAGGGATGGCTGGGGACAAGGGCACAGATGGGGATAGGGATGAAGACGGGGTAGGGATGAGGTCAGGGATGGGAACAGGATGAGGAGAGGGACAGTGACAGAGATGGGGATTGGGGCAGGACAGGAACAGGAGAAGGATGAAAATGGGATGGGGACAAAGTCGGGGATGGAGATCGGGAGGGGAACACACTGGGGACAGAGACAGTGATGAAGAAGGGGATGGGATGGGGACAAGGACAAGGCTGAAGATGAGATGAAGATGAGGACAGGGCTCAAGATGGGATGGGGACGAAGATGAAGAAGGGGACGAAGATAGGATGAGGAGAAGCATGGAGATAGGGATTGGGGACAGGGTTGGGGTGGGATGGAATGGGATGGGATGGGATGGGGTGGGATGGGATGGGGTGGGATGGGGAGAAGCACCAAGATGGGGATGGGGACAGGGACAGGGATGGGGACAGGGACAGTGATGGGGACAGGGACGGCTCCCCAGATCTACAGCTGCGAGCTGGAGGCGGTGCCCGAATTCGAGGGGCTGCAGGATTTCTGCCAGACCTTCCCGCTCTACCAGGGGGGCCACCCCGCGGCGGGGGAGGACCCCGCACCCGTGGGCGAGTTCAAGGTGGGTGAGACTCCCCCTGGGGGACCCCAGAGCGGGGCCGGGGACACCCCGGGCTGCACGGCCGGGTGGCTCTCGCAGGGGCTTTTCTGTGTCTACCCCCTGCCTGAGGACCCCGGGGTGCCCCCGCCACCACGCCACTTCCAGGAGCTGCCCCCCAGCCAACCCCAAAAGTGCCTGGTGCGGGTCTACGTCATCCGCGCCTTCGACCTGCCCCCCCGCGACAGGAACGGGCTGGTAAGGCCACCCATGGGTGCTGGGCAGGGGTCCCCTGTCCTGTCCCCCCACCTCGTGCCACCCTGATGGTCCCCTCCCTGCTGCCAGTGTGACCCCTACATCCGCGTCTCGTTGGGGACAAAGACGCTGGGCCAGCGGGACCAGTATGTGCCCAACACCCTGGAGCCAGTTTTTGGCAGGTATGGCCAGGGCAGGTGGCCCGGTGGCACTGTCACCCTTGGGTGGCACCAGGCTGGAGGGGTCTGGCACAGAGAGGAGGTGTCCAGGGGGGCTGGCGGGGCCCCAATCCCCACAGCAGCATGTCCCCGTGCCTACCTGTCCCTGTGCCACCAGGTCCCTATGCCACTGGGTCGCCATGCCACCAAATCCCCGTGCTATCAGGTCCCCATTCCCCATGCCAGAAGGTTCCTGAGCCTCCAGGTCCCTGATTCCTCTGCTGGCACATCCCCAGGGCAGCAGGTCCCCATGCTACCATGTCCCCATTCCCTCTGCTGGAGAGTCCCTGTGCCACCAGGTCTCCTTTTCCTCACAACAGCAGGTCCCTATGCCACCAAACATCCCATTCCCAACATTTGCAGGTCCTCATCCCACTACATCCCCATTCCCCATGCCACCAGGTCCCCCTTTACCACAAAAGCAGATTCCCAATGTCACCAGGTGCCCCATTCCCCATGCTGGACATTCCCCATGCCACCAGGTGCCCCATTCTCCATGCTGGATGTTCCCTGTGCCACCAGGCGCCCCATTCCCCATGCTGGAGGGTTCCTGTGCCACCAGGTCCCCATACCTACGGGTCCCCACTCCCTGTGCCAGCGGGTGCCAGCCCCCATGCTGGTGTGTCCCCGGTCTTGATGGCCGCCCCCGCTGCCAGGCTGTTCGAGGTGACGGGCACCATCCCGCTGGAGAAGGACCTGCGGGTGTCACTGCTGGATTATGACCTGCTGCCACCCGACCAGGAGATCGGCACCACCACCATCGACCTGGAGAACCGCCTGCTCTCCCGCTTCCGCGCCCACTGCGGGCTGCCCACCCTCTACCGCACGTGGGTGCCCCCAGGGCCGGGGGGGCACCGGGGGGGCTGGGGGCATCGGGGTGCACGGGGATGGGCACAGGGGAACTGGGGTGGCACAGGGGGATGGGCTCAAGATGGGGACGGGGTGATGGGGACAGGGATGGGCACAAGATGGGGATAGGGTGGGCTCAGGGTGATGGGGAGAGAGGAAAGGGGGTGGCACAGGGTGATGGACACAAGATGGGGGCAGGGATGGGCACAGGGTGACGGGGAGGGAGGGGACATGGGGGGATGAGGACAGAAATGGGGACAGGAATGGGCACAGGGTGATGGGGAGGGAGAGGACACAGGGGGGTGGGCACGAGGAGATGGGGACAGGGGAATGGGGTGGCACAGGGTGATGGGTACAAGGTGGGGACAGGGATGGGCACAGGGGGATGGGGGTCACACAGAGGGATGGGGACAGGGGTGGGCAGAAGGAGATGGGGTTAAGGTGGCCACAGGGTGATGGGGAGGGAAAGGGCACAGGGGCTGGGCATGAGGAGATGGGCACAGGGGAACTGGGGTGGCACAGGGGGATGGGCTCAAGATGGGGACGGGGTGATGGGGACAGGGTGATGGGGACAGGGATGGGCACAAGATGGGGATAGGGTGGGCTCAGGGTGATGGGGAGAGAGGAAAGGGGGTGGCACAGGGTGATGGACACAAGATGGGGGCAGGGATGGGCACAGGGTGACGGGGAGGGAGGGGACATGGGGGGATGAGGACAGAAATGGGGACAGGAATGGGCACAGGGTGATGGGGAGGGAGAGGACACAGGGGGGTGGGCACGAGGAGATGGAGACAGGGGAATGGGGTGGCACAGGGTGATGGGTACAAGGTGGGGACAGGCATGGGCACAGGGGGATGGGGGTCACACAGAGGGATGGGGACAGGGATGGGCAGAAGGAGATGGGGTTAAGGTGGCCACAGGGTGATGGGGAGGGAGAGGACACAGGGGGGTGGGCACGAGGAGATGGGCACAGGGGAACTGGGGTGGCACAGGGGGATGGGCTCAAGATGGGGACGGGGTGATGGGGACAGGGTGATGGGGACAGGGATGGGCACAAGATGGGGATAGGGTGGGCTCAGGGTGATGGGGAGAGAGGAAAGGGGGGTGGCACAGGGTGATGGACACAAGATGGGGGCAGGGATGGGCACAGGGTGACGGGGAGGGAGGGGACATGGGGGGATGAGGACAGAAATGGGGACAGGAATGGGCACAGGGTGATGGGAAGGGAGAGGACATGGGGGGATGAGGACAGAAATGGGGACAGGAATGGGCACAGGGTGATGGGAAGGGAGAGGACATGGGGGGATGAGGACAGAAATGGGGACAGGAATGGGCACAGGGTGATGGGGAGGGAGAGGACACAGGGGGGTGGGCACGAGGAGATGGGGACAGGGGAACTGGGGTGACACAGGGGGATGGGCTCAAGATGGGGACAGGGATGGGCACGGGGGGATGGGGGTCGTACAGGGTGATGGGTACAAGGTGGGGACAGGGATGGGCACAGGGGGATGGGGGTCACACAGAGGGATGGGGACAGGGGTGGGCAGAAGGAGATGGGGTTAAGGTGGGCACAGAGTGATGGGAAGGGAGAGGACATGGGGGGATGGGGACAGAAATGGGGACAGGAATGGGCACAGGGTGATGGGGGTCACACAGGGGGATGGGGAGGGTGAAGGCACAGGGGGATGGGGACAGGGATGGGCAGAAGGAGATGGGGTTAAGGTGGCCACAGGGTGATGGGGAGGGAGAGGGCACAGGGGGGTGGGCACGAGGAGATGGGGACAGGGGAACTGGGGTGACACAGGGGGATGGGCTCAAGATGGGGACAGGGATGGGCACGGGGGGATGGGGGTCGTACAGGGTGATGGGTACGAGATGGGGACAGGATGGGAACAGGGGGATGAGGAGGGAGAGGGCACAGGGGGATGGGGACAGGAATGGGGACAGGGATGGGCATAGGGGAACTGGGGTGGCACAGGGTAATGGGCTCAAGGTGGGGACAGGGATGGGCACAAGGATGGGGACAGGGTGGCCACAGGGTGATGGGTGTCACACAGGGTGAAGGGGAGGGAGAGGGCACGGGGGAATGGGGACAAGATGGGGATGAGTTGGTCACAGGGATGGGCACGGGGTGATGGAGTGGGTACAAGGAGATGGTGAGGGAGGGGATGGGGACAGGGTGGGGACAGGGATGGGCACAGGGAGATGGGGTTAAGGTGGTACGGGGGGATAGGTTGGGGACAGGGGGACAGGAATGGGCACAGGGTGATGGGGAGGGAGAGGGCACAGGGGTGGGCATGGGGGAATGGGGGTGACTCTGGGTGATGGGTACAAGGTGGGGACAGGATGGACACAGGGATGGCGACAGGATGGGGACACGGGGATGGGGACCGGGTGGGCAGAAGCAGGTTAGGATGGGGTTGGCCCAGGGGTGGTTATGGGGTGGGCACGGGGCAATGGGGTGGCACGGGGATGGGGACAGGGTGGGTACACGCGGGTGGGCACAGGGATGGACACGAAGAGGTGGTTACGGGGTGAGCACAGAGGGATGGAGGTGAGGTGGGTACGTGGTGGTTGGCACAGGGACATGGGGGTGATGACCAAGGAGGGGACACCCAGGAGGGGCGACGCCG
Organism: Pluvialis apricaria; assembly: GCA_017639485.1. Classification (NCBI taxonomy): domain Eukaryota; kingdom Metazoa; phylum Chordata; class Aves; order Charadriiformes; family Charadriidae; genus Pluvialis; species Pluvialis apricaria. The sequence goes on from CM030030.1 coordinate 6,601,826, forward strand.
CAGCCCCCAGCCCACCCATTGTCCCCGCAGCGCCGGCCCGGGGTGCTGGAGGGACCAGTTGCCCCCCAGCCGGGCACTGGAGCACTTCGCCCGCGCCCGGGGACTGCCCGCACCCGAATTCAGCGCCGAGGGCACCGCCATCACCTTTGGGGACAACACCTTCCTCCTCAGCCACTTCGGTGGGTGGGGGTCTGGGTGGGGGCACACGGTGGGGGGGGGACGGATCCCGTCCCGTGGGTGCGACGGAACGACCTTGCAGAGAGTGGCCCCCCCCAAATACCGTCACCCCGGGCCCCCCCCGCGAGCGCCTGGCCCTGCACGTGCTCCACGCCTGTCACCTCGTCCCCGAGCACCTCGAGACCCGCACCCTCTACAACAGCACCCAGCCCGGGCTGGAGCAGGTGGGGACGGGGCACCCCGGGGTGGGGGGGACGAGGGGACAGGGTGATGGGGATGTGGTCGGGAAGGGGACCCCAGGGCCATGGGGACAATGGGGACCTCAGGGGGACAATGGGAACCCCAGGAGTGGGTGATGGGGACCCCAGGGTATCAGAGGATGCCGAAGGGACAACAGGGACATTGGGGTGACAGACCCCAGGGGTGGATGATGAGGACCTTGGGATATAAAGGGATGCCAGGGGGACATCAGGGAGACAATGGGACCCCAGGGTATCAGAGGATGCCAGGGGGACATTGGAGGGACAACGGGACCCCAGGGTATCAGAGGATGCCAGGGGGACAACAGGGACATTGGGGTGACGGACCCTGGAGGTGGATGATGGGGACTTTGGGGTATAAGGGGATGCCAGGGGGACAATGGGGTGACAGGGTCCCCATGGGTAGGTGATGGGGACCTCAGGTGACAGAGACCCCAGGGCACGGAGGGATGAGGCGGTGCTGGGGACCCTTGGGCAGGAGGGACCCCAAAGGGGTGATGGGGACCCTGCAATGACAGGGACGCCAGGGCAGGGAGGGATGCTGGGGACCCTGGGGTGACGGGGACCGTGGCGGTGGGTGGCGGGGACCCTAGGGTGACAAGGACCCTGAGGAAGGGAAGGACGCTGGTGGGAGGGGTGTGGGTAAAAGGGACCGTGCAGTGATGGGGACCCCAGGACAGGGAGGGGGTGACGGGGACACCCTGGGGCGGGGGTGGGATGCTGGCACGGGGACAGAGGGGTGACAGTCCCAGCCTCCCCCGCCGTGTGCCATGCAGGGCAAGGTGCAGATGTGGGTGGACATCTTCCCCGCCAGCCTCGGGCCCCCCGGCCCCCCCGTCGACATCACCCCCCGCAAACCCCAGAGGTGAGCGCCCGGCCGGACCCCAGGGGGTGGGACAGGGACAGCCCAGGGGAGACGGTGACATGTCCTTCTGTCTGTCCCCCCCCCCCAACTCGAGGTATGAGCTGCGCTGCGTGGTCTGGAACACGCGGGACGTGGACCTGGGTGACACCAACCTTCTGGGGCAGCGGATGAGCGACATCTACGTCACCGGGTGAGCCGAGGCCACCGCTGTGTCCCCCGCGCCTTGGGGAGGTGACAGCGGGGCTGGGGACAACGGTGACGGCAATGTCCCCTCCCTCCGGGTGGCACGGCAGGTGGATGGACGGGCTGGAGGAGCAGCGGCAGAGGACAGAGGTGCATTACCGCTCGCTGCAGGGTGACGGGGCCTTCAACTGGCGTTTCGTCTTCTCCTTCGAGTATCTGGCGGCCGAGCAGCTCTGCGTCCTGCCCCGGAAGGCAAGGGACACCCCAGGGTGGGGCTGGGGACACAGGGGACGAGTGTGACATCCCCCTGTCCCCCTCCCCGCCACGGCAGGAGCATTTCTGGAGCCTGGACGAGACGGTGCTGAAGGTGCCCCCCAAACTCATCCTCCAAGTGTGGGACAACGACAAGTTTTCGGCTGATGATTTTCTGGGTGAGACGCGATTTCCCTGCCCCACGTCCCCATGGCAGGGGGGGACGATGACGATGGGACACCCACAGGTGATGGGGAGCACCCATGGGTGACGGCGTGGCTTTTTTCCCCCTGTACAGGCGTCCTGGAGCTGGAGCTCACCCGGCTGCCGCGGCCGGCCCAGCACCCCCAGTCCTGCACCCCAACGCCGCAGGGGACCCCCCAAAGCCCCTGGCCCTGGCGGGGGGCGCAGGTCCCCTCCCGGCTCTCCCTTTTCCGGCAGAGACGGGCCAGGGGGTGGTGGCCCTGCACGGTGCAGGAGGGCGGCAAGCGGCGCCTCTCGGTAAATTGGGGGGGACCGCAGTGGGGTAAGTGGGGGGACAGCAATGACAGGGGATGGGGGGGGACGGATCCTGCACCCCATCGCCCCCCCCTCCAGGGTAAGCTGGAGCTGAGCCTGGAGCTGCTGACGGCAAAGGAGGCGGAAGAACGGCCGGCGGGGAAAGGCCGGGGGGACCCCAACATGTACCCCACGCTGCCGGAGCCCGTGTGAGTCCCCGGGGAGAGCGGCTCGTCCCCCCCGAGGGGTGCAGAGGGGAAGGGGGACACGGGGGGACAGGGGTGCCTGAGCTGGCTGTCCCCCGCAGGCGGCCGGAGTGGTCCTTCCTGTGGCTGCAGGCGCCGCTGCGCGGGCTGCGCTATGGCATATGGCAGCAACACCGCTGCCGGATCAGCCTGGGGCTGGCGCTGCTGCTGCTCCTCGCCCTGCTCTTCACCTTCATCTACGCCGCCCCGGTGAGCGCCGGGGGAGCACGGCCACCCCCCCAGCCCCCCAATTCCCTCCCGGGCTGCGAAGCGTCCCCCAAACTCCCCTCTCTCCCTCCTTGCAGGGTTATTTGGCCATGAAGCTGGTGAACCCCCTGGAGAGCTTGCACCGTGCCGGCGGTGAGCGGCCCGCAAGCGGCGCCGGCAAACCCTGACGTGCCATCCCCAGGGATGCCACCCATCTGCGTCACCTCTTTAATAAAGCCACCGGCAATGACAGTCAAAGCATCGTCCCCAACTCCGCGGGCTGGCGGGGATGGGGACTGACCAAGGAGCTACTCCATTTTGGGGAGCCCCACGGCACAGGGATGCGCCCCCCGACTGGCTACGGCATGGGTTTGGGGAGGAAACGCTGCACCCAGGGGACTGGGTGGTGACAAAAAGCATGGCCATGTCACACACACACACTGATGTTTATTCCGAGACACCAGTTACAGCTCCAGGGAGAGGCGCGCACGTTTCGCGCCTGGTTATCAGGCAAAGAGGCAAAACACCAGGAAAAAAAAAAAAAAACCAACTCCTTTCACACCACAACCACCATCCGGCACTTCGAGAAAAGCTCCCACCTACCCCGGCGCCAGCATCCTGCCGGAACCCCCCCAGCCACGCGCGACGTCCCCCTGTCCCCTGCGACCCCCGTGGGGATCCGTCCCGGGGTGTGCGCGTCCTGGAGAGCGGCGGGACAAGGACACAGCTCCCCAGGACGCTGGCAAGGAGGGTGCTGCCAGCGACGGGGCTGGCACGGCGGCCAATTTCCCATCTTGACGTCCCCAGAGCCACTACGACTCTGCTGGGACAAAGTGACCTAATATCTCCCTCTCCTGGGTCCCCCCCGGGGACCTCCGTGCCATCACCTCGCGAGCGACTGAAGTCCCCGGGGGCGAAGGCGGCTGTGACGATGGGCAAAACACAGAGAAATCATTGACCAAAAGCAGTCACTGAGGTAGGAATAAACTCCGACTCCCTGAAAGGCAGCGAGAGCTCCGGCTCCGAGCGGCAGGGGAATCGCCCCGCGAGGCTCAGCTCCACCTCGGACGGTCCCCAGGGGATGCGACGAGCACCGAAGGGGGGGGAGGCAGGGGGGGGGAACCCAAAAAAAACTGCCAGAAGCCACGATGTGACATGCAAACAGCACCAGTGCAGGAGGCCGCGGTGGGACGGGAGGCGTGCGGAGGCGACGGCATGCTCGGCGGCGGCCCTACGGGGTGGGGAGAGGGGCTGAGCCCCGAAACGCAGCAGCAAATGGTTATTAAAAATAGGGAATCCAGCGCTGCAGCCCGAATCGAGGAGGGACCAGCTGCTCCCTAAAGACGTGAGCCCGGCAGGCAGGCAGGTTCCTGGCTCGACCTGCCTCACTGCTGGGGAAAGTCATGAGCGTCCCCTGCTCCAAAACACCAAACCTCGGCGACTGGCTGGACAAGAGAGGGGTTGCACGGCGGCAGGGGAATTCAAAGTACAATGAAAAGCAGTCCGGTCTTCAAAGACAATCTAAGGCAGGCGATGGAGAGCGGCCGGAGCGGGATGAACAGCTTGGAAAATCCCTCCTGGAAACGAAACCACTCGAGACAAGGGGTTGCGAGGGTTACGGTAACGCTGCAAAGTGTTATCGTAGGAGTCCGGTGAGGAAAGCTCACTGGCATCGCTCTCAGCCCGGATTTCACAGCCAAGGTGGCGACTTCTGCCCGCGTTCGGGCTCCTCGTAGGGCAGAGAGACGGCTCAGCGCCGCCGGTGCCCCCCGGCACAGCCCGTCCTCCTAAATAACTCACAAAGCGCAGCTCCTGCAGGACCGGGCGGTCCCTCCCCGCGCCGCTCGGCTCCCAGTCCATCGCACGCCACTCCGCGCATCCCCCCCCTGCTCCCACCGGCAGCGGCGTGGGAGTTCTGGAACCCGCTAAGAAACCGCGGCCGTCCCCGCTGGGTTTTTCGGGGGAGGACACGAGGGTCCCTGCCGCGAGGGTGGGTCCAGCACGCTCTGGCCAGTCTAGGACGGGTGGGAGTCGGGACGTGGCTAGCAAGGACTAGCAACGGGCCATCCCGGGGGGGTTCCCAAGTCAATAGAAGTGTTTCCGGCTCTGCTCCTGCCACTTGTTGTAGATGATGACTCCAATGACGATGGCGAAAACAATGGCAACGAGGGAGAAGAAGACGATTAAGAAGAGAGCCAGACCGCTCATGGGCTCCAGCGGCGCCTCCACTGCATAATAATAAGAAAAACAGCCCGTGAGCCCCCGGAGCACCCCAAAAACCCAGCTGAGATTTGCCCACACGGGGGGGGGGGGGGGGTTTAACCCCCTCCACACCCTGCCAGGCTCACAGCACCCCAGGGTTTGGCTTCGCAAAGCTTTTGGGCTCAGCTCATCGTAAGGCCTCGAGCCATGAGACCTCAGGACACACGAGGGGCTCGCAGACACGTCTGCGGTGGGATTTCTGGAGGAGAGTTGACACCAGCAAGGTTCAAAGCTCCATGAGCTTCCAGCAGACCAGCGTGCCCTGGTTTCATCATGGCATGACCAAAGCAGAGCGGACAGGCTCAGCCCGGGTTCTCCAGGGTCCTCCACGACCGCAGCACTTCCCTGCGGGCGAGCACTGCTGCCCGCTACGCCCACGCCGAACTGAGATGGGCTATGACACCGGTTGTGCCACACAGCGGGCAAGAACAACCGTCGGTAGGAAGAACGGGGCACAGACCTCCCAAATCCAGCTGGAATTTGGCTAATTTGCTGGCGAGATGACGTCATTTCTGCTCCACAAGCACCACAGCTCCACCACCCAAGTTCCTGCTGGTCCCACCTTCCCCTGGCACGAGGCCGGTGGCTCCTACTCACTTCCCGGCAGCTTCAGGTTGTCCACGACCGGCAGATAAACCTCTCTGTCCCGCTTCTCCTCCTCCGGCGTCCGCTCCACCGTCAGCTGGTAAAGCTTCAGCGAAATGATGTCGTGGTTGTCTGGAAGCAGAGCAGAAACGTGTCCCGAGACGTCACCGATAAATCTGGCTCTGGCCAGGCGATTCGAGTGCCACAGGCAGCACTGCGGGGTGTCATCACTTGGGGCAAAAGCGTTGGCTCTCCCTTCCCAAGGGGGGGGAAAAAAAGTCACCTCCGCAGGGCAGGGTCTACGCCGGGCTGAAAGCTGCGCCCCAGCGCAGGGCCCTCTGCCAACAGGAACCTTTTAAGCTACTTAAATTGGAAAAACAACAGCCCAGACCGGGAGATCATCTGACTCGAAACCTCTCGGCCACCCGAAGGGAATGCCTTAGCATCGGCCTCACGTGGCCCTACTTCCTTCGCTCGTGATGGCGGAGTTGTTAGTGGGACATGGCGAGCGCTCCACGCCAGCCTGCCAGCTCCCCGGGCGCTGGGCAGAGAGCCGAGAGAGGGAAAAGGAACTTTTGTTGGAAACCAACAATGGGCCCAGACACCGGCCATCAATGAGCTTTTGTAGAGGCATAACTCAAAATCGGGCTTTAAACCTGCCGAGAGAGGCACGGCGGGGGACCGGCAGGCCTCACGGCACCTCGAGCAGCGCCGGGAGAGAAGTATCATGTGGAGGAAGGAGGAGGGTTTGAGCTTCAGCTCTCGGCAAAACCTGATGTGCATCGGCCCACGTTGCAGCACCGTTTCCAAGCGCGCCTGGCTGGTCCCTCCCGCAATACGGGCGGGTGATAGCTGTCAGGCGACGAAATCCCACGCGCAGTACACCCAGGCACGCCCCAGAGATGCAGAGGTCAGGAGCGAGCACGGTGGCTGGGCTGTAACGCCCGGGGCGCTCGCAGCAATGGCAGTTCTTTCCAGCACTGCCCTCAGGGCACCACGGGTCGCAGCAGGAGAGTACAGGAGGAGATTTGTATTTGTTTTTTTGAAGTGCTCATCCTGTTTTTACTCCTCTCACAGACTCACAGACTGGTGGGGGTTGGCAGGGCCCTCTGGAGCTCCCCCAGTCCCACCCCCCGCCAGAGCAGGGTCCCCTCCAGCAGTGGCACAGGACGGCGTCCAGGCGGGTTTGGGATGGCTCCAGAGTGGGAGACTCCCCCCCCTCTCTGGGCAGCTGTGCCACTGCTCTGCCACCCGCACAGGGAAGGAGTCCCTCCTCAGGTTGAGATGGAACTGCCTATGGTCAGGTTTGTGCCCGTTCCCTCTTGTCCTGTCCCTGGGCACCGCTGGAAAAAGACTGTTCCCATCCCCCTGGCACCCTCTCCTTAAGTATTTATAAGCATTGATAAGATCCCCCTCAGTCGTCTTTTTTCTAGACTAAAAAGACTCAAGTCCCTCAGCCTTTCCTCATAACAAAGATGCTCCAATCCCCTCATCATCTTGGTAGCCCTAAAGGCACATGTTTTGGAGACAGTCCCTCCGGCTGAGCCGGTACGGCCGCTTCGCCGCCGTGTCATTAAGAGAGGGTGGCTGAGATCGGGCCACGGCCCCGCTGGGAGCTCAAGGAAAGTGGGAAGCGCTGCCTAAACAAAGCTCGTGGGGCAGCAATGCACCCAAACCGGGCTTCGGGCTCCTCAGGAGTTGCTGCAAGATAAAAAACGAAGCTCCCGCTCACAGCTAAAGGGTGTTTAAAGCATGGGAAGGTCCTCACGTGCTTCTGTAAGCCCCACCGGGTACCGAGCTGCACCTCCAGACACCCAAAGCTGCGCAGGAGCTGCCAGAGCTGCTTGGGAAACAAGGCTGGGGACCCCGGGGCGGTACCTGACAGGTCTCCGGTGACAGAAGAGGTCCCAAAGTAGTACCCGCGGGGCAAACGCACGCCCGGCACGTCGATGCAGTCCCTCCACTCGTGCTTACCATCAATATCGATCAACACCTGAGAAAGAAGAAGCTCCCTTAGCCCCGCCGTGGCAGCGCTGCCCGCTCCGCCCTGGCAGGCGGCACTCACCGTCAGTCTCCTCTTCACGTAGCGGATCACCAGGAAGGTGTCGTGGTTGAGGTTGCGCACCATGGCCGTGCAGCCCCCCAGCTCCGTCGGTCTCCCATCCCGGTCGTGGTCGTAGGTGAGAGAGCCGTTGTTCACCATGGCCGAGATGTAGGGGAAGACGCGCTGCGAGACGAGGGCAAGGCTGGGGGTGAGTTTCTGTTCTCGCTCTGCCAGCCGCGGCTCGGCTCTACCGGCTGCCCGCGCATCCCGGCACACCTCTGGGGTCAAGAGCCGCGACAGCCCTACAGACCCCAAACTCCTTCACCCTCCAAGAATCCATCTCCACAAGACAACGGCACGATCCCCACTTCATCCCCCAGCCTTCCTCGGGCTTAGCCTCGGCTCCCAGACACCCGGGATGGAGGACAGCCGGTTTCCATGCAGTCTCTCAGCTCACACAGGGATTATTTTTGGAGCTCAGAGGAGGGAATTCCTCAATCGTGAGCCAAGGTGAAACCCAACAGCTTGGAAACGGGTAGGTCAGCAAGAGCAAGTACCTGATTTCCCGGGCTGTACCTCCTCTTCTGAGCCTGCCAGTCCGGGGTTATCGCAAAGCAAGAGAGAGCACAGAAGCAAGACAGTCACGGACCAGAGTTAGTATCAACCTGCAACCTGGAAACTTCCTCCCTGGAGAGCTCAGCGCGTTAGCGGCTTAGTGGAGACCAAAGCAGAGAGGGGTTTAAGTGTTAGGTGCTAAATCCCAGGACACACGGCTAGGAAATGGCGCCGGTGGGCGAAAGCCACATCAAGTGTTGCCACATACGGCATTTCTCCTCCTCGCCGCGCAGCAGCTCATGCGCACAAAAGCCAGCGCCCCGACAGGGGGGACATCGGCCACAACCGCTCCCCAGGGACCCACAACTAACCTGTCCCTCTTCCCTCCAGAATAAAACCCTTCTTTTTGTCCTTTTAAAGGTGAGAGAAAACAACTGTGAACCCACACGCCGTTACAGCAACTGGCCCGGGAGCATTTCTCCATCTCCTCCCTTCCTCGGTTCTTGACCGGAGGAGCGCAGCCCTCTCCATTGCAGACCGCGCTGGGAACCTGGGCAGCCGCATTCCACCGATTTCTTCCAGATAAAACCTGTTGCGCATCCCTTTACCCCACAAAAGCAAAGCTGCCACCCTGCAAATCAACAGGATCCATCCAACACCACGCTAATCCCCAAGCGCCGCTGGTAACGTGGCACCAGGCAGCTTTTACGAGCACAAAGTCCACCCCTGCGCCAGAGGCGGCTGCTTTGGATGTTTGAATAAAAGCTGGTAGTTACTCAACGTTTGCTTGGCAGCTCCAAGGTCAGGGCGCATCCCAACTGCCCCCTTCTGTCTCTTTTCCTGGGATAAAGGGGGTCCTGCAGGGTGGTGGCGTTAACACCAAGGTCTCGGGGTAAAATAGCACTTATTTTTTCAGGGAAAGTTCGAATAAGAAAGGGTCCGGCTTTGTTTTCGGAGTGATGAAACCGGTTCCAGCATCGGGGTGGGAAGGGCCTGGTTTTAACTGCCTCTGCACTCCCTTCTCCACAGGAACGGACGCCCATAAACCCCAAACAACCAACAGACGCATGAGGAACACAAAGGTCTTCAGACGGGCACCTTTCAAAGAGGCAGGGCGCAGTCACACTGCGTTCCCGAGAGCAGGGAAAGCCTCCTGCCATGAAACAGCCCCGTCACGCAGGGCTGGCGGCTCAGGTACCGCTCTGCTCGAGGTTCACAAAGACCACGCTCTTGGGTACAGCTTCACCTCAAGCGTTACTCGCTGACAGCCTCGAGAAAGCGCAGGAGCTCCCAACGCAGAGCTGTGTCACCAGCTGGTTTTCTCCTGCCCCGAAAGCCTTTTCTCTGGGTAAAGCTGACCACACAACCACCCCGCAGCTTTTCACGTCTCTGAGGAATTACTGCCTCCCTGGGAGGAAAAAACCAACTACCCAGAGCACGGCGGGGAACGGCAGCGGAGAGGAAGCAGAGTAATAACCTGGTCTCCGATTTAAGAGCTCAAAGAAGATCGCGCTGCACCGACGAAGAGCTGCGTTTGTGGCGACGCGAGCCGTAAAATCAGCGCTGCCTGTGCCACGCTCGGCAGGCAGCTGGCAAGCGGCACGACCCCGTTTATCCTCTCCAGCTCACCTCCTGCTGCTTCTCCTCGTTCGGGTAGGTGTCCACAAACACTCCCAAGCCCAGAAAGTTATCCTTGCTTCCAAAGACAGGTCCTAGGAAGAAGGAGAGGCGACAAATAAGGGTGGTGAGGCCAGGCAGGCATTGCAAAGGGTTTGTTACCCATCCCTTCGTGTTGTTCTGCGTGTCAGGTAACGAGGCAGCCTGGAGCAGTTAATCACGTACACAGACCCTCCAGGCAGGGAAGTCAGTTCAAATCCCCCACCTCCTGCTGGTCAAGAACTGAGCTTCCTCCACATTCTGTTTTTTAAGGAGCTGATTCTCAGTGCTGGATGGCCCACACGTCCCCTTGCACCACCCGTCTCAAGATCAGGGCAAAACAACCCCAAATCCACCTACCCCTGAGCTGACTGCAGCCTCCCAGGGCCCCACAAACCCCCAGGCCAGAGTGCCGAGGCTCGGAGGCAGCCTCACGCACGCTCTTTGGTTGCCAGAAAAGAAAAACCACCCTAAAGCCCCAAAACACTGTTATTCCCCACTGAGATTTCTCCAAGTGAGCCTGCGCACCAGGGAGAAGGTGTCCTCGAGAAGACGGCACGTGCTGCCCGACACCTTCCCCTCGAGGCTCAACCTCCACCCCAGCAGCTACCGCCGGCGCTTTACCTGGCTGCATGCGATCTTTGGTGTACCAGATGGCAAAGCCGTCTCCGTTTAGGTTTTTCTTGCCTTGCCCGTGGATTTTAAAATGCACCTGCATCTCCCAGTCTCGGAGGTAACACGGCTGCAAAAGAAGGAGCGAGGAGGTGAAATTCGGGTGTCCCTCATGCCACCGCCTGCTTCTTCCCTGCCCGTGAGGGGCCGGCGGGGACGGACCACCGCAGCCGGCCGCGCTCTTCTCTGCCCACCACAACAGCCGGCAGCTCCATGCGCCGCCAAACTGGAGAGCACACCGCCATTTCCCTTGCCACGAGACTGTGCTGTCCTATATTTTGGATGCGAGCAAGAATAATTAATCCCAAGGGATCTCATTAAGCCGAGTGAATTGGTCGTTACCCAGAGCTATAAAAAGCCAAAGAACCAATGCTGGTCTCACGCTATTCTGAGACAACAGCAACTCCAGCAAAATCAATAACTCACACCCGGGAAAAAGAGAGCAGAAAGAGCCCGAGGAGCAGCTCCAGCTTCTTAATTGTCGATAAGCCAATTACTTCTTGAGCTAGCAACAAATTTTCTGTGCTAATGGGCACACAACACGACGAGCTTGCAGCAGATTTGCTCAGGCGATATCGTGAAGCCAGCTGGTGGCCGGGAGCCACAACATTTCGTGAGAGCCGTAAACCCAAGTGAAAAACCAAATCTGCCTCGATATTTTATAACAATAAAAGTTGAGGGTGACGGATGGCTTCTGGTCTCATAGGGCATTTTCCAAACCACTGTAGAAGGGGTTGGATGCTGGGGCACAAAAATCCCACCAGTTTCAACCCCAAATTGAAATTAAACAGGAATTATCAAGGTATTCAGAGGAGCTTTGCTGTCTGTCAGGCAAAAGGCTCGTAAGGAGCAGCGAAACACCTTAACAGAGCGCAGCGCTGGCACACCACGTCAAGCTGTCGTTTTACCAGCCCCGCTCCGAGACGTGGGCATGGCAAAGAGGGCAGCGGGAGTGCTCTGGGTGTGGTGGTCCCAAGAAAGACCCCAAGCTGGTCAGCACCGACACCCCAAATTCACACGGAGGGCAGGGGGGGACTCAGCCCTTGCAGGAATCACCACGCCAACGGCTGGAAGCTGAAGTGCTGCTGGTACCCCCCCGGTCCAAAGCCCCCCAGCTCCAACACCCGTGGCCCTCCCCAGCTCCACTCAACACCCCCAGCCAGCTTCCCCCCACCCTATAGCCCCCATAACCCACCCCAATTCCCCCCCCCACCACCACCCTGGCCCAGACACTCAAACCTCCCCACCCCAAACACCCCCTGTGTCCCCAAACCCCCCAAACCACCCCCCCACCCCCAATAAACCCCCCCATACCTGTTGCCCTGACATGCTCCCTCATTTGGCCCAGACCTACCCAGCCCCCCGTGGCCAAAATTCCACACACCCCCAGCCAAGAATCCCCCCCCCCCCAAGCTCAAACCCCCTTCCCCAGGCCCCCTCCCCACCAGCACACCCCTCCTCCAGCCCTTCCTATACCCCCACACACCCCCTCAGGAGCCCCCACCCACCCCCTGCTCAGTCTCCAACCCCCCCAAAGCCCTCACCTGACCCCCAATTCCCCCATACTCACCCCAAAACCCACTCCCACCACCCCCATACCTCAACCTGCTTCGAACCCGCTGCTCCGGTCCCCCCCTGCCCACTATCCCACCCCCACGGGGGGCACCCCCTGCTCCCTCAGCCTCAACCCCAACCCACCCCGGGTGTCCCCCACCTCTCCCCTCCGGTCCAGGCCCTCTCCCACCCCGGTGTCCCCCCCCGTCCCCCGGGACTCACCACTCGGTTCCAGACGGCCCCCTGCTTACTCTGCACGTCGGGGGTGAGGCGGATGTATTGAGTCATGACCATGGCGTTGCCCAGCAGGTCCCACAGCCCCGAGCTGGCCGAGCCCACACCTGCGGCCCACACGCACCGTCGGTACCGGGTACCGTCCGCCACCGCCACCGCCACCCGCTCCCCCCCCGCCGCCGCCGCCCCACTCACCCTGGTACGGCTTGGAGAGCGAGTGCTCCCGCTTGAGGTGCTCCTCCGTCTGCTCGGCCCGCGGCCCGCTCAGCCCCAGCGCCACCGCCAGCAGCGCCAGCCCGGCCCGCCACCGGCCCGCCGCCGCCATCTTCCCTCCGCCGCCCGCGCCCCGCCCCGCCTCGCTCGTCCATTGGCCGCCGTGCCGCGCCGCGCCGCGCACCGGTTGGTCAAGCGGCCTGCCTGTCAACTGAGAGGCGGGGCGTGATGGGCAATGTAGTTCCGGCCGAGTTAAAGGGTCCGCGCCAGCCCCGCTGCCCCCCGCCAAGGTCCTAGTGCCCCCCCCCCCCCCCCCCCAAGGCCTATTCTGCGTGTGTGTCCCAGGTCCTAGCGTGTCTCCCCCCGGTCCTAGTGTCCCCCCCCGGATCCTGGTGTGCGTCACACCCCACCCAGGTCCTAGTGCTTCCCCTCCAGGTCCTAGAGCCCTCCCCCCCAGAATCTAGTGCCCCCCCCCTAGGTTCTAATGCCCCTCCCCAGGCCCTAGTGCCCCCCCCCAGGCCCTAGTGCCCCCCCCCCAGGTCCTAGTGCCTCCCGCCCCCGGTCCTAGTGCCCCCTCCAAGTCCTCGTGCCCCTTCCAGGTCCTAGTGTTCCCTTCCAGTTCCCCGTGTGCGTTCCCCCACCCAAGTCCTACTGCCCCCCCAGGTCCTAGTGCCCCTCTCCCAGGTTCTAGTGTCCCCCGAAACGTCCTAGTGTCCCCGCTAGTGTTCCTCACCCCCGACCTCGCCCCCCAGGTCCTAGCGCCCCTTACCCCCGCAGCCCGCCATCCTCCTTCCCCAGGGGACACCCTCCCCTAGCATACACCCCCACCCAGGCGACACCCCCATGCACACATCCCCCCCCACACCCCCACTTCAGGTCCCCCCCCCCCGCTCCACCTCCCCCCAGTTGCGGTCCCCACGTTGTCACCATCGCCCCTTTAAGGCGCGCCAGCCTCTCGCGGCCCGGGGGTGTGACGTTCCTCCCCCCCCTCCCGCCCCGCCCCGCTCCTGCCGGGGGGGGGGGGGGGGGGGGCGTGGCGCGGCGTGTGACGCTGCCGCGAGCGCGGCGGCCCCCGCGAGACGCTAACATGGCGCCGGGCGGCGGGCGGCGGCGGGGCGGCGGGGGCCGGCGGCGGCGGCGGCGGCGGCGGCGGTGGTGGGTCCCCGTCATCATCATCGTCGTCGTTGTCGTCGTGTCCCCCTCCGCTGCTGCCGCCGCTGCTGCTGCTGTTGGCGCTGCCCGGTGGGGCGGTGCCGGTGGGGGACAGCGTGATCCTGGGGATGAGGCTGGAGGAGAGCACGAAGCCGACGGCGGGGGCACCCACCCGCGGGCCCATCCGCGTGACGGAAGGGAGCGAGGTGTTACTCCGCCTCTACGGGCTGGGTTTAGGCCCTTGGACCGGGGAACGGGTGGCCTTCGCCGAACTACGACCGGCCACCGCCACCAACGTTTTGATAGCCAACGGTACCTGCCCCGAACGGTCGCAGGATCTGCTGGTCCAACCGGGGCCGGCCGAGGCCTGCGACACCTCCGTCCTGCTGAGGGTCCGAGTCCAACCCCTACGCAAAGACGAACAGGCCAAGACCTACGTCCTCTGCACCCAACGCCGGCCCGGCCAACCCTGGGCTCCCCATCAAGGTGCCGACGGCCGGATCGTGGTGTTGGAAGAGAAGAAGTCGCTCTTACCCCTCTGGTTGCAGGTGATCCTCATCGCCGGGTTGTTGGTGCTGTCGGGGATGTTCAGCGGGCTCAACCTGGGCCTCATGGCGCTGGATCCCATGGAGCTGCGCATCGTGCAGAACTGCGGCACCGATAAGGAGAAGCGTTACGCCCGGAAGATCGAGCCCATCCGCCGTAAAGGGAACTATTTGCTTTGCTCCCTTCTGCTGGGGAACGTGCTGGTTAACACCACCCTCACCATCCTCCTCGATGACCTCATCGGCTCCGGCATCGGCGCCGTCGTCGCTTCCACCATCGGCATCGTCATCTTCGGGGAGATCGTGCCCCAGGCGCTCTGCTCTCGCCACGGCCTGGCCGTGGGCGCCAACACCATCGTGGTCACCAAGTTCTTCATGCTGGTGACGTTCCCCCTCTCCTACCCCATCAGCAAACTCCTCGACTGCATCCTGGGCCAGGAGATCGGCACCGTCTACAACCGGGAGAAGCTGGTGGAGATGTTGAAGGTGACGGAACCCTACAACGACCTGGTGAGGGAAGAGCTCAACATGATCCAGGGAGCCCTGGAGCTCCGCACCAAGACGGTGGAGGACGTGATGACCCCCCTGCAGAACTGCTTCATGATCAACAGCGACGCCATCCTGGACTTCAACACCATGTCGGAGATCATGGAGAGCGGCTACACCCGCATCCCCGTCTACGAGGACGAGCGGTCCAACATCATGGACATCCTCTACGTCAAGGACCTGGCTTTCGTCGACCCCGACGACTGCACCCCCCCTCAAAACCATCACCAAATTCTACAACCACCCCGTCCACGTCGTCTTCCACCGACACCAAGCTGGACGCCATGCTGGAGGAGTTCAAAAAGGGTGAGAGGGTCAGGGGGGTGCTGCTTTCTTCCCCCTCGGAGGAAGCCGGCCGATGCCGGAAGCAAAACTCCGGGGAATTTTGTCCCTCTGGGGCTGGAGCTGCCCGTGCCGGGGCTGCCTGGGGTTCCCCCACGGTTGGGGCGGTCGCGATCCAGAGGGGACGGGGCGCTCAGGGTGCCGGGACACGGGAACCGGGGGGCAAACTGCTCGGTGTCTGCAACCACCCGGGGCTTCCGGGGTTTGGTGCGTAACGGCGCTGCGCCGGGGAGGGAGAACCTCTGCTTTATCGGCGACGGGAGCAACCAGTGCTCAGCGCCAGCCTCGGGAAATACTTTGGGAGTGTTTACCTGCTCCTTGTTTTTAATTATCGGCCCCCGGAGGCCCTTGAATAGCTGCTGGAAAATTGCTCGGCCTCCCTGGTTTCGGTTTGGCTCCCTCCTCCGGGGCCTTCCCCCGGTGTAGGGGTGCCGGTACCGGGCCCGCTCTGCTTCCCGCTCACCGTATCGCGGAGCGGGACCCGGGGCTCACCGGAGGCTGATCCCAGCAGGAGCGGGGAAGGCCGCCTCAGCTCCGAGGCAGGATTTAACCTACCCACGGTCCCCGCTCAGGGGACACCTCCTGCCCTCCCCCAGCTTCCCGCAGCTCCTGCCGGGTTCCGGGCCGGGATGAAACACAGAGCCCGGCTGCGGAGCGGCTGTGCCGGGGTGATGCCAGGCCAACCCTCAGCCGTGCGTGACCCCACGCTCTCCTCTGGCTCCCGTTGACACTCGCCCGGTGGAGGTTTGGGCGCATGGCAAGAGCCGGGTGGTTTGCTGCCAGTGGGGATGTTTTGGGGGGGGTCTTGCCAAGATTTAGGGGATCTAATAATTCCTCCCGCAGCGAGAGCTCGGCTTGAGGGTTTGGGAGCTGGTCGGTCTAAGCCTGGCTGATCTTTGAGGGTAGGGAGGAGAGAGCAGCTCTGCGTCTTCTTCCCTTTTGCGACCGTGCTTCCCCTGGCACCCAAAAATACCCGGCAGGGGAGCAACACCCCTCGGTCACGGCTCAGCGCCGCTTGCGGTTTGTGGCAATGACACACGGGATCTCATCGTTTTGGAGCTGCCCTGATTAGGGAGAAAAACCTCCTTGGCAAATGCTTTTCCTTCAGTTCGTCTCGCACCCGGTTTGAGAACCGCCGTAGGAGCACGCGCGGTGCCGTCCCACTCGTTTCCAAAAACCAGCAGTAGAGAAGCGGAAGCCCTATTGCTGCCGGAGCTCGAGTTAGTCCCGGCTGCTGGACCGGCTTTCCCTCCCAACGAATCCTTATTAAAGGATTTAAGGCACGCTCGTTCCGGTTACAAAGCCGCCCATGTCCTGTATCGGTATTTTTTCATCGGTGCCGCCTCTGGGTCAGGAGCTGGGTAATTTGTGGGGCCGCTGCCTGGGCTGCTTTTGAGGTCCCTCTCTGAACCCCGTTCCTCCTGGATGCGGCACCGCGGCGAGACTCTGCCCTCATCCCACTGACGGCGACCCTGACCAGGAGCGGGAGGCGCACCCAGCAAAAGGATAAAGAGGGGGAGAAAAAAATCAACGGGCCGCGCTTCTGATCATCCTAACGGCGGAGCTCGGCAGCCGGACCTCTCCCCCCGGTGTCACAGAGGCGTCCCAGGCGCTGGCCTTGGGGTGACAGCTCCCGCAGTGACGTCTGGGACTCAGCCTCAGCGCCTCCTTCGCAATTTTCTCCATCTCTTGGCATGCGCCCCGGCGTGAAGCTTTGAGCGGGGAACAACCCTGCGGGGAGCCCGCCTCGGGGGTGTTGCTCTCCCTCCTCGTGTGGGGACCAAAACGGGTGCTGGGGTGATGCGCGGGGGGGCCGTCACACCCCGCTGGCGATGCCTGCTGCGGCAGCCAGCCCCGTGCCCTTTGCTCCAGCGGTTCGGGCTCCCCGTGGCGTGTTTGCTTTGCCGCCGGCCGCTCCCCGCTGAGGAACCGCTTGCCTGACTCATCGGGGCTGGTCCCGCGGCCCCGATCCTTTCACCTCTCCCCGCCTCGCACGCGGTCGGCGAAGGAGCCACCGCACCTCACCAAGGGCGTTAGACAAGTGGGTATGGCGTTTTCACGACCCAAGAAACAATTTTGGGGTCCTTTCTCCCCCTTTTCACGTCGCGTTTTTGCAGCTGGGGTGCCCGAACCACGTGAGCTTGGCTGGAGAAGGAGACAAAGGGGAGCTGCGCGGTGCCCATCCCTAAAATTAGCTTTTCCCTGAGCGACAAGGGGCCTGCAGGCCGCCAGCTCTAAAATTAAATAGCAGATAATGTCGGGGAGGGCAGATCTGTGCTGGAACCGGAGCGGGAGGGCCGGCGGAACACCTTGCTGCTGGCCCTGGGGGTGAATGTGGTGCTTGAGGAGGTAGAAGCGGTTTTATTTCGGGCCACGCCGAGGGCAGGGAGGAATGTCGCCTTCCTCCGTGCCTCAGTTTCCCCAGTGCGAAGCATACCGGTCCTGCGGGTGCGTTGCCTGGTCTGGGCACGCTGCGGTTTTCCAAGCGGCCGCTCGACTCCTCTCCCCGGAGCAGAGGTGGGATGTTCGGTCATCCGAGGAGTTTTTCCCAGCGGCTCGGTGGTGATTTGGGACGAAGCGGGGAGAAGAACAAATCGGTTCGCGGAGAGGCACGGCGAGTGCCCGTGCAGCCGCGGCGGGAGGGATCCCAGCTTCCACGCGAGGGTGGCGGTTCGGATTTAGCTACAATAAGGCAAACCGCGTTCGTGCCTGCGTGGGGTGAGGGCCGGCGGAGCGAGGAGAGTTGTTAATTCAGGGCTGGAAAGATCCTCCTGCGGCAAGGACCTGCCTGCTCGTGGCCAGCACCGGCCGGGCAGCGGCCGCCTCCCTTGGCTCTCTTCCCCCCGGATGGTTTTGGCTCTGGAATCGGATGGCCCGCTACGGCACCAGGTGTCCGGAGCGTTTCCTGGCGGGATGGGGACAGCCCTGGGTCAGCTCGGCAGAGCCGCCGAGGAAATTCGGAGAGGCCATGAGCCCGCTGGCAGAAAACCTGACGCGTCGCCTGCGTCGTTGCCCTCCGTCCCCAGGGGTGCCCTCAGCCCACCGGCGCTCAGCCGGCGCCGTGCTGTGCTCCGGTGACGTAGCACGGGCTCCTCCGGGGACACGTCCCCGTCTGCTGTGACCCCCCCTGGCCCAGCCCACACCCCACGGTGGCACGGAGGTGCCATGAGCCTCGCGGGCACCGCTGTCGCCCGCTGTCATGGGCTTAATTACTGTCATTACACTGGAATTAGTGCCCAGCCCCAGGGGCTCGTTAAGATTTTAACTGGTTTATTGTTTCCTCCTCGGGGAGGGAAGGGCTGGTCCTGGTGACGTCCCCTCGCGGTGAGGCTGGGGGTGTCCCAGGGTGGTCCCCTTCCTAACATCCGTGTGTCTGTCCGCAGGGAAGTCCCACCTGGCCATCGTGCAGAAGGTGAACAACGAGGGTGAGGGAGATCCCTTCTACGAGGTGCTGGGGCTGGTGACGCTGGGAGGATGTCAATCGAGGAGATCATCAAGTCGGAGATCCTGGACGAGTCGGATACGTACAGTAGGTTTGGGGTTGGGCCCCTCTCCCCGCACCCATCGCGTGCCGGGGTCCCGCCTGCCCCCCCCCCCCCAGCTCTGACGCTCTGCTCCCCGCAGCCGACAACCGCAGCAAGAAGCGGTGTGGGCAACCAGAAGAACAAGAGGGACTTCTCGGCCTTCAAGGACCCCGTCAACGAGCTGAAGGTGAAGGTCTCCCCGCAGCTGCTGCTGGCCGCTCACCGCTTCCTCTCCACGGGTGAGTTTTTTTTCGGGGTGGGGGACCTTCAGGGCACCCCTTGGCGGAGCACCGGCACCGACGGCTCCCCGGCACCAACCCGGTCGGGCTCGGTGCGCTGCCGTGTCGCTGGCGGCCGCGTGGGCTGCGTTCTCCTCCCCTCACCAGGGGAAGAGTCGCTCCGACCATCTCGTTCAGGAATTAGGGGGCGCTTGCGTCTTGGCCCGCTCTCCTCCCCTCAAAATGAGAAGGGACGGGGTTGGGGGATGCCAGCCCTGCTTCTGACGCTCGGCAGGTCCTTGTCCCTCCAGGAGGGTCCTGTTCCCCGCCTGGCACGTTTTGTCCCCAAAGGTGGGACTGGCCTTGCTGGGGACCTGGCGCTGGTGTTGGGGCCCGGACCCGCGGCCTTCTGCCCCAGGGAGGGTGTCGATGGAGCTCGATCTGATCCAGGCACCCCCCGCGAGGGGACGGGGGGAGGACTCACCTTCATCTGGAGGGTCGGGAGAGGGACGAGGACTGCGGCTCTGACGCCCTCACTTTCCCCTCTCTCTCTCCCAGAGGTGACGCTTTTCACCCCCAACTTCATCTCGGAGAAGATCCTGCTGCGCCTCCTCAAATACTCCAACGTCATCCAGGAGCTGAAGTTCGACGAGGAGAACAAGAAATCCCCGCGCCACTTCCTCTACTGCAAGAACAAAGCAGCCGTCTACTTCATCCTCATCCTGCAGGTACCCGGGCGCCGCGGTGGGCATTGCCCGCCAACGCACGGAGGGGGTCCCTTTGGGTCACCCGGCCCCCCGGCAAGGCTGGGGGGGTCCTCAGCCTAGCCCAAGCGCCGCTGGGATGCGGTGTACAGAATCCGACGCCGTCTCTCTCCCGCGCAGGGCAAGGTGTGAGGTGGAGGCCGGCAAGGAATGCATGAAGTTTGAAGCCGGAGCTTTCTCCTATTACGGGGTGATGGCCCTCAGCCCTTCACCTGTATCCGGTAAGCACCCCCCGATCGCCGGGGTGCCGGCGTGGGCACAGCCCTCCCACCCTATTTTGGAGCTGTCGGTGGCAATAGGAGATGCTGGAGGCTCCGAGCCCTCCCCCTGTTGCCCCCCGAAGCCAGGGGGGCTGCGTGCCAACGCTTGTCCTCAGGGAGGACCACCGGAGCGTGTCCGGCAGCGAGGCGGAGGGTCCGTGCCCGAGGTTGAAAAACCCCACTGCCCCCATTTTGTGCCCCTCCCGTCGCTGCCAGGCTCTGCCAGCGGCCGGCCACCGACCCTCGCGGCTCGCCTCGGCGTCGTGGGGGTCACCCGGCGCCCGTCCGCCGGTGCCAGCGAGGGGCAGAGGTACCCGCAGCCGCCCTCTCCTTTGCCTCAGAGGCTTCTCTTGACCTTGTCCCTCTGCCTGTGTGTTGTGTTGTCCGTCTCTCTGCCCCTAGCCCTCCCAGCCCAGCCCCGGCGCCCATCCACAAAACGAGGGTCATTATTTGCCAGGTGGACAGGTACACGTGCGGCTGCATGGCGTGCCAAACCCCGCTGTGACCGCATTAACCCGCCGATACTGGGCGTCCCCCACCCCATTAATGCAGCACCGGTATTTTTGTCACCCCCACGACGGGCTGGCTACTTGCCGTCTCGTCCGGCTCCGTGTGCCGGGAAGCCATCCTGGTTGTCACCCCGTGCCATCGGCTTTCTCGCCCCCGTGCCCGAGTGTCTCCGGAGGAGGAAAGGCTCTGCGCCCCGTGCGGGCTGCGGGTGTTGGGCAGCGTCGCTGCCCGGTGTCACCCGGCCCCCGCTGGCGGTGGCGTTAGGGTCCTGCACGCCCCGTAACCGCCCCGGTTTTCTCCCGGCTGCCTCGGCGGAGGAGCAGGGGGACGGTGGTGGCTGGGCGGCCCGGCGTGGTGGGCTGTCCCCGTGCCGGCTGGCTGGCGAGGAGGTGCCACTCTCCCTGCTGCTGCATGCGGTTCCTGTGTCCACCCCGGCTTTCCGAGCACGTCACCATGCCCTCCTTGTCCCCGTAACCCCCACCTCGTCCCTAACCCCCACGGAGAGACTGATCCACTGGTTCGGGGAGTCACAGTGTCCTCGGGGACTGTCTCTTGGTCCCCTGGCAGCGCCTGGCCCTGGGGGCAGGGGGACCAGCAGGTCTGGCCGGGCTCTGGACTGCCTGGCCGCGGTCGGGTGGCCGTTCGGCAGGCGATGAGCCAGGGATCAAATCCGGCACTGCCTGGCAGAGCTGGGGGACGGCAGCGCTCAGCCACAGGGCTGCGCTGGCACGGTCGCGTGTCCTGTCGCTGTCACCGCTGGGCTCCGTGTCCCCAGCGCCCTGCGGGACGGGGGCTCTCACCTGCCCGGCACACACTGCAGCAGCCAGAGCCGGCGTCACCGGTGGCTCGGCACCCCGTAACCGGCCGGCAGAGACTGCCAGGCCACATCCCAGCACGGCGCAGGACCCCTCCCCCGGCGCAGGGGTGTCCGCGGCGTGGCTAACCCCGTCCCTCCCGTCCCCGCAGAGATCCGCTCCCCGTCCACGTCAGCAGCCTGAACACGCCTCGGCATCCCTCAGCTACCACGACCGCTCCGACTCCGTCTCCTCCCCCCGTCAGCGGCAGCAACAACCAGCTCAACAGCGGCGCACCGGCGCCCAGTAACGTGGCCGACTTCAGCGTCCGCGCTCCTCACCGACCTCCAGTTCGTCAAGGTGAGGCGGGTCCCCCCACCGGCACGGGACAGGGACGCCCGCCGGCACAGTCCCGGCACCGCTCTTCACTCCCCTCCCTTATTATTTTTTCCCCCCCCCGGCACAGATCACGCGGCAGGAATACCAGGAACGGCCTGACGGCTTCCCGCATGGACAGTTGTCCCCAATCCCCTGACAGCAACGCCCCCCAAACCGGACGCCGGTTTACCGGAGAAACCGGAACCTTCCGCCCACTGCCGACGAGACCACCAGTCTCCTGAACGAGAGGAACTGCCTGAGCCGCCGGAGCAACCACAGCCCCCCTGGAAAACTCCATCTGACCCCGGCCCCGCCGGCACGCACCGGGAGGGACCTTGCGTGCCCCGTTTTTTAGGGACCCTTTCCCCCGGTAGGAAAACGCTCGGCGTCTCCTCGGTGACGCCGCGCCGGCTGCCCGCGGTCGCCGGAGAAGCCCGGTTGAGCTGGAGGAGGAGGCGGCGGCGGTGGGGAAACGGAGCCGGGATTTGCTGCTGCTTTCCAGACTGCTTATTTTTAATTAATTTAAACGGATGGCGGTGGAGACGGCACAACCCTCCGCCGGCCGCCCCGCCGACGGCGCTCGTTCAGCTCAGGGAGCTTCAGGTCTCGTACGCCGCTTCGGAGGGGGGAATGGTTCTGCCGCGGCCCCCACCCCACCCCGGGACGGGCATCCCGGTGCCTCGCCGGTGTTTTTGGGCACGACGGTGGAGGGGGACCGCCCTGGGGTTGTGGCGGCGATCTCATCCTTTTCCCGTGAACCGGGGCGATGCCAAGACCCTTCTCCGTGCCCGTTCCCCTTTCCGCTGGCCCCGGGGCACTGGGGGGATTTGGTGGCGGAGAGCGCGGGCGGCAGTGCCGGAGGCCGAGGGGACGGGTTCGGCGGTCTCCGGTGCAAAACCACAGCCGAGACCCCCTCACCGGTCCCTCCGCCCACCCACCGGTGCCACGAGCGATGCTGAGGACGGCAGGGATGACCCCCCCCGGCGTTTTTCGGTGCCTTCCCCCCCCTACCATGGGGTGTCTCAGGTATCGGTGCCGGGGAGGGGGGGTGCCGGATCCGGCTTTCGGGGTGGCACAAAGCTAGCGACCAAAGTTGTACAGGCAGGAGGGGGGGCCAAGCGCCCATCTGTCGTGTGTGTCCCCCCGCCCCCGGCACCGGGGGGACCCCCAAATCCCCGGTGACCCCCTGGGGGGCAGGGAGGTGGGACCGCCCGGTGAGCACCGGCCGGATCCGCCCCCCACCCCTCACCCCGTCCCCGGCGCTTTGTGCCCGGTGGGGGGGCGGGAGGGAGGGGGGAAAGGAGAGACATTTCCCCCCCCCTCCCGAAAAAAAGCACAAGTTCCCTGGGTGAACTCTGTAAGTTATTGGGGAGAAGGTTAATTATTTTTGTTAATCACATCTCGACGATCAGGTCCTAGGTCCTTCCGCGGGGAGATACTAGAAATAATAATAATAATAATTATTAATTATAATAATAAACCAAGACAAAAAGAACCCTTTTTTTTTTTTTTTTTAATTAAATCTTCCTCTATGCAACCCCCCCCCTTCCTCCCCGCTTTCCCCCTGGGACTTCGTATTTATTTTTTCGCATCAGGTTTGATTTGTATATTTGGGGGGAGGCCGGGCCGGGGGGGGGGGGGGGGGGGGGGCAGGGGGGGCCGGGCCTCCCCCTCCCGGTTGTGACCCCCCCCTCCCTCCTCCTGCCGCCCCCTCCCGGTTGTGAAACGACTGTGGGATTTTATTCGATGGGTTTTTGGGGTCGGTTGGGGTTTTTTTTGGTTTTTTTTTTTTTTTTTTTTTTTGCCAGTTGGGTAATAAAAAAAAAATAAATCTATATCTGTATATCGGTCTCCTCCGTCCTTCACGTGTGGGGAGGGTTGGGGTGGTTACTCGGCCTCCAGGACCCCAAATCCAGCTAATTTGCCCCAAAAGCATCGAGAAAAAAAATCGTCCTGAGCCACCAGAACACCATTGCCGGGTGGGGAGGCGGCACGGCAGCGGGACGGGTGACGGCGACGGCCGACCCCACAGTCGTGCCCAACCCGTGAACTGTGCCCTGGGCATCGCTGGGGGGGCACTGGTGGGGCCACTGCCCTCTCCGGTTCTTCTCGGCGGCGAGCAGCCGAGGCCGGGCTGCGGCACGGCGGGGCAGAGGAAGCCACCGGGGGTGCCGGATTCGGGGTGCCCCCAGCGAGGCTCCCCTCCTCCCCGCACGCAAGTTGCGCATCGCCTCTCACGTGTGTTTTTTTCCCCGGCTTGCAGTCTAACCGTCACCCCGGCACGGGCACCGCGAGCTCCACGGCTGCCGTCTCCTCCGCCACAGGTGACACCGAACCACCTCCCTGGCACGCGGAGAGCCAAGACCGAAGCCCTTCTTCATCCCTGGCTGCTCGCCGGTGGCTGCGGCGCGAGGTGAGGGGCTGGCAGCGCCGGTTTGGCTCCTCCGTGATGGCACACTCCACCACACGGGCACCCTGTGGTGTTTCCCGGTTCAACAAAACACTATTTGCCCCATTTTTTAGTGGGGCTTTTTATAGGAAAGAAAAGCCACCGGTGGGGGTTGGCAGCCGAAAAATGCCGCTGTGACCTCCCCCTGCTGCTGCCAGGGCCCCCGCTGAGGGGGTGACACCGCCGGGCCACGCCGGGAGAGACGGAGACGCCGTTGGGTGCCATGGGCTGTGTTTACCCATCGGGAGACGGGGTCCGGTGTGGCACCGTGTGTCCCGCCGTGCGGTGGCTCTGGCTCTCCTGGTCCCAGCTATCCAGCAGCTCCCGCACCGCTGCGTCGGCCACGTCGTGGGGGCCGCCGGCCCTTGGCGTCGCGGATGGCGGCCCAACGCCGGGCTGTGCCGCAGGAGCACGGCGCAGAGCTCCCGGTGGCCTTGCTCAGCCGCCTGCGGGGTGACACAGCCATCACCGCCGGTGCGGTGGCATCACGCTGGGGGGGGGGGGACAGGGACAGACACCCACCTACCACCCACCCACCTTGTGCAGGCTGGTGCGGCCGTCCCTGGTCGGCGGCGGCCGGGTCAGCGCCGTGGGCTAGCAGTAGCCGAGCGATGGCGAGGTGGCCGCAGTAGCTGGCGCGGTGCAGCGGGGTGGCCCCGCCGGGGGTACGGGCGTCGCAGCGGGCGCCCCAGCGCAGCAGGGAGGCGGCAGACCCCCAGGTGCCCGTTGCGGCTGGGCGTAGTGCTGTGGGGACGGACAGACGGACACACACACACAGGGGGTGGGCAGGGGGCTCTGTGCCTCCCCCCTTCCCCCCAAGCCGGGTCGGGGTGTGTGTCCTCCCCCACAACGTACCAGCGCTGTGTACCCCGCCGCGTCGGGCTGGCTGGGCTCCCCCCGCCGCTCCAGCAGCTCCCGTACCCGCCGCTCGTCCCCGTCCAGCGCCGCCGACCAAATCCCTGTGGGGAGATGGCGGGGGGGGGGGGGGGGGGGAGTCAGTCAGGGCCTTCCCTGCGTCCCTACCTCCCTCCCCCCCGCGGCCCAACCCTCACCCCGACCCTGCCCCGGTGCCCCCGCCCTGACCCCGCTCGAAGTCCATCTCGGGCAGGCTCTGGTGAACGCTGGGCACCGCCAGCCGCGACGGGCAGCAGGCACCGGGCGGCGTAGGGCGGCCCGCCGCCATCATGGCGGCCAGGAAGAGCCCAGAGGAGCCGAGCGGCGGCGGGAAAGGCCGAAGGGAGCCGAAGGGAGCCGAAGGGTAGCCGAAGGGAGCCGAAGGGAGCCCGAAGGGAGCCGAAGGGAGCCGAAGGGAGGCGAAGGAAGCCGAAGGGAGCCGAAGGGGAGCCGAAGGGAGCCGAAGGGGAGCCGAAGGGAGAGCCGGGAACTGCCGAGCGGTGACGAAGGGAGCCGAAGGGCGCCGCGTTCGGGCGCATGCGCACTCCGCCCGCAGAGCCCCGCCACCGCCGCCATGGGGCGCCCACAGCTCCCCCAGTGCTGAGCGCTGCCTGAGCTGGGCACCCCCCGGCTATGGGGTCCCGGGGGTTATAGCCCCCCCATTCGGGTCCCGGGGCTCACCCCCTCCCAGTTATGGGGGTCCCAGTGCTTATCGCCCCCCTCCATGGGGGTCCCAGTGCTCACCCCCCCCCCCCACAGCCATGGGGGGTCCCAAGGCTCACACGCTCCGCCCCCCCCTCCCCGGTTTTTGGGGGCCCAGAGTTCACCACCACCCCCCTAGTCTGGGGGGTCCCGGGGGTTATAGCCCCCTCCATGGGGGTCCCTTGTTCTCACCCCCCCACCACCCCCCCCAACAGCCATGGGGGTCCCAAGGCTCACCGCCCCCCAGTTTTGGGGGCCCAGGGTTCACCACCCCCCCCAGCTATGGGGTCCCGGGGGTTACAGCCCCCCCATGGGGGTCTCAGGGCTCACGCCCACACATTATGGGGGCCCCGCTTTCACCCCCCCCCCCAGGTTATGGGGGGGTCCCAGGGCTTATCGACCCCCCCCCACTATGGGGGCCCAGTGCTCAGACCCCCCCCCAGAGTCCCAGGGCTCACCCCCACACACACAGCCATGGGGGTCCTGGGGCTCACCCCCCTCCCCGGGTTTTGGAGGCCCAGGGTTCACCACCACCCCCAGCCCCTGGGGGGCCCAGGGGTTTCACCCCCCCCCCAACTATGGGGTGCCAGGGCTGATAGCCCCCCCATGGGGGTCCCGGGGCTCACCCCCCACACTATGGGGGCCCAGCTCTCACCGCCCCCCCCCCTTATGGGGGTCCCAGGGCTCACTCCCCACACATTATGGGGGCCCAGCGCTGCCCCCCTCCCCAGCCATGGGGGTCCCAGGGCTCACCCCCCCCCGGGCTCTCACCCCCCCACCCCACCCACCCCGTTTCCCCACGCCCCGGACGCCCCCCAGCCCCGCTCCCAGGCCCCCCCCCCCCGGGACCCCGGTCCCGCTTCCGCCCCGTTTCCCGGCAGAGCCTCCCCGGGGAACGGCCCCCCCTCCCTCTCCCGGTGCCCCACACTGACCCCCGGCATCCGGGGGGGGGACACACACACAGAGAGAGGGGCACGGGGCCAGGGCTCGGCAGCCTGGGGGCCCCCCCCGCCCTGGAACGGCGCCGCGATGCCCTTTTATAGCCCCGAGCGCGGCCTTTTTCCATGAGCTCAGCGACCGGGGGGGGGACCAAAACCCTCCCCCGCACCCACCCAGCCAGCACCGGGACACATCCCCCGCTTCAAATATATAAATGTATATATATAATTTTTTTTTTTAACTCATTTTTATTATTAATATAAAAATACTCACGTATTTACAGCAAATAAATATATTTTGGTAACAAATAAATTACACTGGGGGGGGGTTATACAAAAGGGGGGGGGGTCGTGCAGTGGGGGAGGTTGGCAGGCGGGGGTGTGTGGGGGGGGTATTTACAGCCAGGGTTGAGGGGGGTACAAAGCCCCCCCCCCCCCCGGGGGTTTTGGGGGGGTACAAAGCCCCCCCCGCCGGGGTTGAGGGGAGGTTCCCGGGAGGAGGGGGGGGGCGTTAGAAAAGTTCTCAGGAAGAAAAAACCCTTTAAAATCGTCCCAAAAAAAAGCCACCCCATCCTGTTGGTTGCTGGCCGGGGCGGAGCGCGGTGCCCCGGGCGGGGGGGGGGGCAACGGTGGTCCCCAAGGCCGGGTGGCGGTCCCCAAGGTCAGTCCCTTGCCCGGACGGCTGGTACCGAAGGCGGACGTGGTGACCAAGAGGCAGCTCTGGTGCCCAAGACGGGCGCCGGTGCCCCAAATGTGTGACACGGTGCCGTGCCACGGCCCCCCCCAAGACGGGTACCGGGGTGGCAGTCTGTCCCCCCACGACCGGTACCGGTGTCAGTGTGGCAGTCCCGTCCCCAAGACGGGTACCGGTGCCAAGGACGGCAGTCCTCAAGGTGGGTACCAGTGCCCGGGGGTGGCAGTCCTGTCCCCCAAAATTGGGTACCGGTGCGGGGGTGGCGGTCCCCAAGATGGTGCCAGTGCCAAAGTGGCGGTCCCCAAGGTGGGTACCGGTGCCAGGGGTGGCAGTCCCCAAGATGGATGCCGGCACCAGCATCCCCGCAACGGGTACCGGCGCCCGCACTGCAGCCCCAAGTCGGGTGCTGGTGCCGAGGTCGGTGTTCCCCGCGGTGCGTGCCGGCACCGGTTGTCCCCCGCGGGCGGGTGCCGGGCCGGTCCCTGAGGTAGGTACGGCTGCTCGGGCGGCGGGGGGAAGCTCAGACCGACGACTCCTCGGGGTTGGAGTCGGGGCAGAGGTTGGCGCTGCTGCAGCTTGCGCCGCAGCTCCTCGGCCTAAATCGGCGCAGGGCGGGCCGCTCTTCGGCACCCAGCGCCAGGCGGGATGTAGCCGTTGGAGGGAGGAACCGCGCAGGGGAACCCAGGTGGTATGCGGGTGGGCGAATGCAGGGGCTGCCCGGGGATGGCGTTGGGTGGCGAGGTGGCACCGGGGGGACCCGCCGTTGCGGCAGGCGGCGTGACCCGGCACGATTTTGAGCGAGCCATCCGAGTAGTAATAGCTGGCCGGATCCCAGAGCTTCTCGTCCCGAATCGGAGGCGGCGCTGGGCACGAAGCGGGGACTGGGGGGCTCCTTGGGCAGCTCGATGGGGGTACACCAAGGTGCTCTCGATGGCTTTGGCGCCTTTGCCCAGCTCCTTCCCGCAGCCGCCGCCCAAAGCGAGAGCACCACCAGCACCAACACCAGGCACAGGGCGCCCCAGGCACAACCCGCCACCACCCACACCAACCCCCAGGCTCTCTCAGCGCGCCCGCGTCTCCAGCGGCACCCCCGGCACCGGCTAACACCGCCACCCGGTACACCTCACCGCCTAAGCGAAGCGCCTGTTCCTCGGAGAAGCAGCGGTACCGTGCCGCTGTGCTGCGCCCCGGCTCCCGGCACCACCAGAGCCCGTAGCCGGGCGTCGTGCAGCACCAGCGCCTGCTCGGCCGCCAGCCGCACGGCCTCGAAGGTTCCACAGCGCCTGGGCCAGGTTGGAACCCAAACGGCACGTCAGCACCAGGTCGGTGCCCGCCACCACCGTCACGTTGTTTGGGAGTGATGGGTCCTGCAGGAGAGGGGATGAGTCAGGAGGGGAGGCCAAAAAGCAGGGGGGGAGGTCCCGTGTGTCCCCCGCTTCCTCCAGCTCCGCGTGCACTTGCGGGGGGGGGTCTCACCTTGCTTGGCCACCTGCGGCAGCGTGCAGGCGCGGGTGTCGGAGCTCAGCACGTCCCTGGACCAACTGGGAGCTGTGGGAGAAAGCCGGCGGAGGTGAGGGAGGGGACCCGTGCTGCAGGCGGGGGTGAACCCCCCCCCCAAGTCCCCGGGGAACCCCCGTACCCGTTGAGGCCGTCGATGCGGACGCAGAGGCTGACGTTGCGGCTCCAGGCGCAGTAGGGATCCCGGGGCGAGGACACAGTCTGTGCACGACTGGTAGCGGCCGCAGTCGGCCAGGGGCAACTGGGCCACCTGGAAACGGGAGCCGGCGAAGAGCAGCTTCTGTGAAGGTAGGGACAACAAGGAGGTGACACGGTGAGGTGACGCAGCGAGGGTGACACCCCGGGCGCCAACCCCTTCCCCGCGGCATCGCTCACCTTCCGAGCGGCCAGGACCAGGCTCTCCACGGGCCTGCGCCGGCTCGAAAACCTGCCAGCTCCTCAACCAGCTGGGACTGCGAGCGCCCAGGTTCAGCGCCTTGTGCACCCAGCCGTCCCCTGCGGGTCACTGCGGGCGGTGAGGGACGTTCCCCACGCCGGGAGCCCCTCCGCGGTCCCCCCCCCTGGCTCCTCCCCCCGACAGCCGGCAGGTTACCTGTGCGATGAAGAGCACCTCGTAGATGGTTGCCCATCCAGCCCGGGCACCCGGGTCTAACCACCAGCTGGGTGAAGTTGGCGTCTTTTTTGAGGAGGAGCGGGCGCCCGCGGTGGGGGCAGGATGGGCTCGTCCATCAGCGGGGTGCTTTTTGGCGAAGTTGAGGGTGTTGTCGGGCAGCTCGAGGAGCTGGCGAAGCCGTTCTGGCGGTGCCAGTCGGGTGATTGCACTGGGGACAGAGGGCACTGTCAGGCGCACTGACAGATCCCGCACCCTCTTCTCCCCCTCCTACCGCCGGTGACGGCACTCACCGCCGCCCGGACGGGGGCTCGGCACCTCATCCGAGTACCGGCCCCCACTTCTGCGCCTGCTCCCGGTATTCCTTGTAGGGCCCCTCGAATGCCTTCTTCACCTCCAGGATGTGGTAGCGGCAAATAGCTGAGACATCCACGTCACCCCCTGCAAGGGGCAGGGCAGGTTTTTAGGGGGAGCCACCGGTCGTGGGGGAACCCCGGGGCTGCGGTCTGTCCCCACGCACTCACCAGCGAGCCTGGAAGACCCCAAAAAAGGTGGTGTCCTGCCAATCGGCCCCCGGCAGGGTGAAGACAGCCTGGAGGCGGTTGAAGTGGAGCTGCTGCTCGGGTGCCGAGCACACCAAGCGAGCCTTCAGGGAAGGTCGTCCACTTCTTCTGCAGCGTGCGGGCACCGCCGACGTCCCCCTGGACACCCCAGGGTGACATTAAGGACAAGGCCACCGCGCTCACGGGTGGAGCAAAAGTCACGTCGGGGACAGCATGGGTTGTCCCCTTCCCGTACCTTGCAGGACCGCGGCCTACGCGGGCCACCACCTGCTCCGCGTAGCAGTCGTACTCCACCCGCCCCGCTCGCTGGAAGAAGAGAAGTAAACCTTGTCGTCATCCCCGGTGCTGGCTGGCCGCGCTCTTCCTGCATCGTAAGCCGAAGCACGAAGTGGGGTTCTGCGGAGGAAGGGGGGGGGGGGGATGGAAAGGGGAGGGGTAACAGCATGCCGGGGCCGGGGGGGGAACCCGCTCACTGTCCCCCGCTGCGTCCCTCCCCGCCCTCTACCGTTCAGCCAGGAGGTGAGATACTCCGTCTTCATGGAGTAGTGGGGACCGAGGTTGCGGAGGGGATGACGGGCCTCCGTGCCCAGGAAGTTGTTGAAGGTGGCCGAGTACAGCTCCCCATCTGCGAGGCGAGGGTTTAGGGAGGGGGGCGAAGAGCAGGGAGGGGGTTGCAGTGGGCACCCCCCCCCCCCAAACCCCAGCGGGTGTCCGGCAGTGCCACCTACCCCACGATGGAGGCCGGTGTGTCCCTATGGTGGGGTCGTACGGACACTTCCCCTTGCCGTCCTCAAAAGCCACTTGGTCCAGGGTTGAAACCGTACAGTTTCCTGAGGGGCAAAAAGTGTGGGAGGGGGTCCCAATCCCTTCTCCAGTTCACATTCCCCCCCCATGTCCAAACCGGCCCCGGGGGACAGGGACACCCCCCAGACAAACCCTCCTGGGCACTGGACAGCCCTGGATGATGCTCCTGGGGACAGGGACATTCTCCAGGTGACCATTCTGGGACAGGGCACAGCCCTGGATGACCCTCCTGGGGCACTGGGACACCCTCTGGAGATGACCCCACTGGGCACAGAGACACCCCTATCAATCCCTCCAAGGAGACAGGGACACCCCCCCAGACAGCCCTCCTGGGGACAGGGGGACACCCTCCAGATGACCTTCTGGGTCTGGGACATGGGACATAGCCCCTGGATGATGCTCCAGGGGACAGGAACATTCTCCATATGACCCTTCTGGGACAGGGACAGTCCTGCATGACCCATTTTGGGGACAGGGGACACCCCTAAATGATGATCCCAGGGACAGGGACAACACCCTGGACAGCCCTCCTGGGCACAGGGGACATCTCCCCCAGATCACCCCACTGGGCACAGGGACACCCCTAACAGTCCTCTCCAGGGACGAGGGACACCCCCAGACAGACCTCCTGGGGACAGGGACAGCCCTGGATGATGCTCCTGGTGTCAGGGACACCCTCCAGATGTCACTTCTTAGGACAGGGACAGCCCTGGATGACCCATTATTGGGGACAGGGAACACCCCTAAATGATGATCCCAGGGACAGGGACACCCCTGGATAACCCTCCTGGGCACAGGAACACCCCCCAAAGACTCCCCAGGCACAGGGACAACTCCTGGGCGCAGGGACAACCCCCCCATTTGACCCCACCGGGCACAGGGACACCCCTAACACCTCCAAGGGGACAGGGGACACCCCCAGACAACCCTCCTGGGGACCTGGACAGCCCTGGATGATGCTTCTGGGGGAAAGGGACACTCTCCAGATGACCCTTCTGGGACAGTGACAGCCCTGGATGACCCATTATGGGGACAGGGGACAACCCCTAAATGATGATCCCCTGGACAGGGACACCCCTGGACAGCCCTCCTGGGCACAGGGACACCCTCCAGACGACACTTCTGGGACTGGGACAGCCCTGGATGATGCTCCTGGGGACAGGGGCACCCTTCAGATGACACTTCTGGGACAGGGACAGCTCTGGATGACCCATTATGGGGACAGGGACACCCCTAAATGATGATCCCCCAGACAGGGACACCCCTGGACAGCCCTCCTGGGCACAGGGACACTCCCCCAGGTGACCCCACTGGGCACAGGGACACCCCTAACAGTCCTCCAAGGGGACAGAGC
Organism: Pluvialis apricaria; assembly: GCA_017639485.1. Lineage (NCBI taxonomy): Eukaryota > Metazoa > Chordata > Aves > Charadriiformes > Charadriidae > Pluvialis > Pluvialis apricaria. The sequence goes on from CM030030.1 coordinate 6,633,847, forward strand.
CACCCCCAGAACACCCCCAGGGGAACAAGACCACCCCCGAATGACCCCCCTGCACACCGGGACACCCCCAAATGACACCCCTCGGGACGGGGACACCCCTAAGGACGGGGACACCCCCAGGTGATGCTCCTGAGGAATGGGGGGGGGGGGGCTGCCCTGGACCTCATCCCAGACACTGCGGGGGGGGGACGGGGGGCTGACAGGTTTTGGGGGGGCCCCCGGGGGGGCGCACTCACGATGTAGGTGCACTTGGGCTGGAAGGCGTAGGTGCCGCAGGCGTAGAGGTGGGAGCTGTTGTAGCCTCTGCAGGAAGCGCACGTAGTTGAAGCAGTCGGTCTTTGGCGGGGAGGGGAGGGGGGGGAGAGAAACAGTCCGTTAAGGGGGGTGGCGGTGGGGGACACACACCGGGGTACCCTATAACCCCCCCCCCCGCCACGGCCCACAACCCCCCGTCTCCCCCACCTGGTTGTTCTTCCCCTTCTGGATGCACTCGGCTTTTTTGTCCACGGGGGGGCTTCCCAGGAGATCTGGGGACAGAAAAAGGGTCATGTGGGTGGGAAACGCCACCCCCCACCCCCGAATTTCTGCCCGATCCGCCCCCCCCTTCTCTTTCTCTGGGGGGGGGGGGGGGGTTCCCTGGGATCTCACCGCCGCCTTGAGCTCCACGGTGCCGGTGGCCAGGGCGAAGACGGCTTCGCGGGCGCCCACGTAGAGCAGCGCCTCCGCCTCGTCCAGCGTCAGCGTCAGATAGTGCGAGACCCCCCCCCGCGAGAAGCGCTTGGCCGCGTCCTTCAGCTCTGCGGGGTTTGGGGAAGGGGACGGACGGACGTGGGGACATTAGGGCAAGGCCACCGGTCAGCCCCACTGGGCCGCCCCTTCCCCCCGGGTGGGCACCGCTGTCACCCTCCCGGGGCAACCCGCAGCCCCCCCCCCCCCCCCCCCCGCCGGAAGCCCCCCAAGCCCCGGCAGCGCACAAAGGGGCTCTTTGTCACCGGAGCAGGCGGTGGCGGTGCCGGGCGAACACAGCGGCCTTTGGCGAGACCCCGCGCCCCCCCCGCGAGCCCCCCTGCCCGCCCCCTGGCCCCGCAGAAAGGCCCCATTGACAGGGAGGCGCCAGGGCCCCCGGGCAGGGACGGGGACACGGGGCTGGCACGGCATGGGGACGGCACGGGGACGCGAGGCGCTGGCAACGGGCAAGGGACGGGGGGTCCCGAGTGTGGGGATGGCACGGGGACAGGGGACACGGCATGGGGACAGTGGCACGGCAAAGGGACGGGGGTCCCGAGTGTGGGGATGGCATGGGGACAGGGGACACGGCATGGGGACAGTGGCACGGCAAAGGGACGGGGGTCCCGAGTGTGGGGATGGCATGGGGACAGGGGACACGGCATGGGGACAGTGGCACGGCAAAGGGACGGGGGTCCCGAGTGTGGGGACGGCACGGGGACAGTGGCCAAGGCATGGGGACAGTGGCACAGCAAAGGGACAGGGGTCTCAGGCATAGGGATGGCACAGGGACAGGCGACACGGTAAGGGGACAGTGGCACAGCAAAGGGACGGGGGTATTTGGTGTGGTGATGGCACAGGGACAGGGGACACACTGTGGGGACAGTGGCATGGCAAAGGGACAGGGGATTGGGCATGGTGATGGCACAGGGACAGGGGACACGGCATGGGGACAGTGGCATGGCAAAGGGACGGGGAGATTGGGCGTGGTGATGGCACAGGGACAGGGGACACGGTGTGGGGACAGTGGCATGGCAAAGGGACGGGGGTCCCAAGTGTGGGGATGGCACGGGGACAGGCGACTCGGCATGGGGACAGTGGCACGGCAAAGGGACGGGGAGATTGGGCGTGGTGATGGCACAGGGACAGGGGACACGGTGTGGGGACAGTGGCATGGCAAAGGGACAGGGGTCTCAGGCATGGGAATGGCACAGGGACAGGGGACACGGCATGGGGACAGTGGCACAGCACAGGGATAGGGACCATGGGGCACTGCCACCACACAGGGACAGGGATGGGGCCACAGGGCATGGAAAAGGGACAGGGACACCAGTGCCGGCATGGCACAGGGACAGGGACACAGTGCAGGGCACAGATGGGGACACAGGGTGGTGGCACAGGGCAGGGGGACAAAGGGTGCCGGCACAGCCAAAGGATGGCATCTCGGGGTGCTGGCATGGCAGAGGGACAGGGGACACGGGGCGATGGCAGGGCACGGGGACAGGGGACACGGCAGAGGGATGGGGACAGGGCGATGGCAGGGCACGGGGACAGGGGACACGGCAGAGGGATGGGGACAGGGCGATGGCAGGGCACAGGGCACGGGGACACGGCGCAGGGTTGGGGACCCCGGGCGCTGTGACAGCACAGGGACACGGGGCAGCGCCCCCGCACGTCCCCCCTCTGCTCCCACAGACCCACCCAATTTTGGGGCCACCGACGTGGGGGGGTCCCCACAGCGGTGACAAGCTCAGGGTGTGGGGGGGGGACGGGACGGGACAGAAGTTGCCTGAGTTGGGGACAACTACGGCCACCGTGGTGTCACCCCGGCGTCGGCGAGGGATGGCATCGATGCGCCCACGCGCTGTGCCTCAGTTTCCCCACCCCCCTCCCCCTCCCCGGGGACCCCCTGACGGGGGGAAGGGGGGGGGACGGACACGACGCACGGTACTCACCCGCGTAAGGGACGGTTTTTCGGGGCACGGCGCTCCAGGAGGACCCCGGGGTGGTGGCGGCGGCGGCGGCGAGGGCCAGCAGCGAGGCGAGGGTCAGCAGCCGGTGGGGGGCCATGATGCCGGGGGAGGGGCGCACACACACAGCCTGGGGGGGACGGACGGACGGACGGATGGACGTTAGGGTTACGGGGCATCGACACCGCCGGCGTCACGCGGGCGGCGCGGGGGACAAGGCGGGCATTGAGGGCCGCGCGTCACGAGGCGGCGGGCACCCCACGCAGTGGGGAGGGGAAAGTTTGGGGGGGGGGGGGGACACACACACGAATGACACACACATGGGACGGACACACAGGCGGGGTCCCCAACTCACTGCCCACCCCGCTGCCGTCCCTCCTCCGGCCGTGACGAGTCCGTGAGGAGGAAACGGGGCCCTTCCGCTTCCCACCCCACCCGGGCGGCCCCACCTCGCCCACGTCCTGCCCTGGGACCCCCCCCTCCATCCTCCTCGATGTCCGGGGGGGTGGGGGGGGTGTCCCCTGCTGGGTGTCCCCCCACCCCCCGCCATGGCTGGGCAGGATGCGGCCGGGAATTGTTCTGCCCTGCCCGGCGGGAAGCGGGAAGGCCACGGAGTGTGTGGGGGGGGGGGGGGGGCCCGGGGGGGGCCCCCGCACCGCCTGGGGAAGGATTTCCGGGAGGATGGAGGGGGGGACGGGACGGGAATGGGGCCCCCCCGCCGGCGTGGGAATGGGGGACACCCGTAGCGGGTTGGGGGGGGGGGGGGCTGCCGGTGCCACGGGCACAGCCGGGGTGCTGTGGTACGACCGCGATAGCACCGGCACGGCCGGGGTGTGACGGGCACAGTCAGGGCGCCATGGGCAGAGACGGGGCGCCACCGGCACGGCTGGGGTGCCATGGGCATGGTCCGGGTGCCACGGGTCAGTCAGGGCGCCACCGGCACGGCCGGGGTGCCATGGGCATGGTCTGGGTGCCACGGGCATGGCCATGATGTGACGGGCATGGTCGGGGCGCCGTGGGCAGAGACGGGGCGCCACGGGTCAGTCAGGGTGCCACCGGCACGGCTGGGGTGCCATGGGCAAAGATGGGGTGCCATGGGCACAGCTGGGGTGCCATGGTACGACCAGGATAGCACCGGCACGGCCAGGGTGTGACAGGCATGGTCGGGGTGCTGTGGGCAGAGACGGGGCACCACGGGCACGGCTGGGGTGCCACAGGCATGGTCCGGGTGCCATGGGTCAGTCAGGGTGCCACCGGCACGGCTGGGGTGCCATGGGCATGGTCCGGGTGCCATGGGCACAGCCGGGGTGCCACAATCATGGCCGGGGTGCCACAATCATGGCCAGGGTGCCACGGGCACAGTCAGGGGTGCCACGGGCACGGCTGGGGTGCCACAGTCATGGCCAGGGTGCCATGGGCACAGCGGGGGTGCCGTGGTACGACCGCGATAGCACCGGCACGGCCGGGGTGTGACGGGCACGGTCGGGGTGCTGTGGGCAGAGACGGGGCGCCACGGGCATGGCCGGGGTGCCATGAGCATGGTCCGGGTGCCACGGGTCAGTCAGGGCGCCACCGGCACGGCCGGGGTGCCACAGGCATAGTCTGGGTGCCACGGGCATGGCCATGGTGTGACGGGCATGCTCGGGGCGCCGTGGGCAGAGACGGGGTGCCACGGGTCAGTCAGGGTGCCACCGGCACGGCTGGGGTGCCATGGGCAAAGACGGGGTGGCACGGGCACAGCCGGGGTGCCGTGGTACAACCGGGATAGCACCGGCACAGCCGGGGTGTGACGGGCATGGTCAGGGCACCGTGGGCAGAGACGGGGCGCCATTGGCACGGCTGGGGTGCCACAGGCATGGTTCGGGTGCCATGGGCACAGCCAGGGTGCCACAATCATGGCCAGGGTGCCACGGGCACAGTCAGGGTGCCACGGGCACGGTCCGGGTGCCACGGGCACAGTTGGGGTGTCATGGGCACAGTCAGAGTGCCATGGGCATGTCCAGGGTGCCACAGGCACAGCCGGGGTGCCACAATCATGGCCAGTGTGCCATGGGCACAGTCAGGGTGCCACAGGCATGGCTGGGGTGCCACAGGCACAGCCGGGGTGGCCACAGGCACAGTCAGGGTGCCACGGTCATGGCCAGGGTGCCACGGGCACAGCCGGAGTGCCACAGGTCTGGCCACAGGCTCAGTCAGGGTGCCACGGGCAGGACTGGAGTGCCACGGTCACGACCAGGGTGCCACGGTCATGGCCAGAGTGACACGGGCACAGCCGGGGTGCCGCAGTCATGGCGAGGGTGCCATGGGAATGGTGGGGGTGCCATGGTCGTGGTGAAGGTGTCACGGGCACGGTTGGGGTGTCACACTCATGGCGAGGGTGCCATGCGCATGGCCAGAGTGTCACGGGCATGGCCGTGGTGCCACGGTCATGGTGTGGGTGCCACGGGCACAGCCTTGGGGGACAAAAGCACGCCCAGGGCGCGGGCGGGCACGGCGGGGTGCCACGAGCAGGGACAGTGCCCGCCGGGGCCCTGGGCACGGCCGGGGCAGGACGGGGTCCCCGGGGTCCCCCGTTTCGGGGCCGGACACCCGGGGGTGCCATGGGGGGGACAGGGGGTGCCACAGCCCCGCGGCGGCGCCATCCCGGGGGGGGGGGGGTGGGGGGATACCCACGTCGGTGCCATCCCGGGGGGGGGGTCCCCACGACAGCGCCATCCCGGGGGGGGGGTCCCCCACGTCGGTGCCATCCCGGGGGGGGGGGGGGTCCCCACGACGAAGCGCAGCCCCGCGGGACGAACCCCCGCCCCCCCCCCCCGCGCGGGTGGGGGCACCCCCCGGTGCATCCCCGGTGCCCCGCGCCTGGGGGCCGACACCGACGGCAACGGCCGCCTATACCGGGGGGGGGGGAAGGGGGGGACAGGGACACGGGGGGGCACCGATGCACCGACGGATCGGGGCGAGGCGCCCCCGTTACCGGAGAGGGCTCCGTCCCCCCCCAGCTCGGTGAAGGGGGGGGGGGGACGACGCCGCCGGCGGGTGCCGGTCCCGATGCCCGGTACCGGGAGGAACAAAGCGCCTCCCCCTCCTCCCCCCGCCCGCCCCCGCGGGCTCCGCCACAACAATACCGGGGCGGGGCGGGGGAACGGGGGAAGGGGGGGCCGGGCCCGGTGGGGCGGCGGAGGCGGAGAGGGGGGGTGTGTGTGGGGGGGGGGGGGTTCGGGCTCACCTCGGGGCGGCGGCGGCGGCGGGAGGCGGCGGCGGCGGTGGGGGTCGGGGCGGCGTCGGGTACGCGCCGCGCGGCTCCGCGTCGGCCCCGCCCCCCCCCCTGACGGCACGGCCGCCCCACCGGGGGTGGGGTTTTTTTTTTTTGGGGGGGGGGGAGCTCGGATTTACCCATCCTCGGTTCAACCCAGTTTGGGCCAGTACAGCGTGGGTCAGCCCAGTATGGGGGGGGGGGGGGGGATGCCCAGAGCCCCCTTTGTGGTCCCCGGTGGCCGCTGCGGAGCACCCCGGCACGCAGGAGGAACTGGGGGTGTTTATTGGGTTGGGGGACAGGGGGGGTTTTGGGGCACCCATGGGTACTCGGGACACCCCAGGATAAATTTTGGGGGGGTTTTGGGGACCCCCTAGGCCAGCATCTCCTGCCACTTGACGTAGAGGAGGGCGGCCAAGCCCTTGAGCTGGGTACGGAAGAGGAGCCCGGGGGTCTCGCGTAGCAGCCCCCTCCCGAAGCGACGGTCCAGCTGGGCACACAGCCGTTCCAGGTGGCCCTGGAGGGACAAGGGTGCGTTTGGGGGAGGTGTCAAGGATGTGGCGGACACCCCTGATATCCCCCCTCCGCCCCCAGGGCCCGGTGCTCGCCCGGTGCTCACCCGCTGCTGGGCCGGTGGGTTCTCGGTGCCCACCACGTTGCTGGCGAGGAGGAGGAGGCTGTAGCTCAGGTAGCAAGCCTGCAGGGGAGGGGAGGAACAGGCACAGGGAGGGGGGGGGTCACCAAAATGCCCCACGGCACCCATTTCCCAGCAACGGGAGCACCCACCTCCTGGTCAAGGTCCTCCGGCTCCTCCAGGCCACCGGCGAGCAACAGGGGACGCAGGGTGTCCGGCTGCGCCAGCACCAGGAGTCGGCCCAGCGCCTGCAGCTGCGGGGAGAGCGGGTGTCAAGCATGCCGGAGCACCGTGGTGGGTGTCGGAGCACCGGCACGGTCCCACCTCGGGTGCACCCACCTCCGCATGCGCCCCGGGAGGTGGCACGGTGCCCGGCGGGTCACCCAGCAGCCGCGCCATGGCGTGAAGGCTCAGGTGGCGGCGAAGCTCCCTGGGGAGAGGGGGAAGAGGGTGAGGAAGGGTCCTGTGCGTGCCCACACGCCCGTCCCTGCCTCTGTGCCCGTCACTGCCATCCCCCGGTGCTGTCCGGGCAGCGCCGGCGTGGCCCCGGTGCCCTCCGGACACCCGTGGCGAGGGGAGTCAGTGCCGGCAGCCGGATCCTGCCCGCTTTGTGCCTGCGCAACCAGCTGGAATAAAGGAATTAGAAGCAGACACAACCCGGCCCTCCCGGTCCTGGCACGGTGCCGTAAGGCCATGCCAGCTCCCGCCAGGCTCCCTGTCACCAATCCGTGGGGCGCACGGGTGGCACGGGACGCCTGGCAGCTCGGCTTGGCATCCCGCCCGACGCAGCGTGGCGTGCCACGACGTACCTGCCCCTGCTCGTGAGGTCTGGCAGCAGCCGCACGAGGGCAACGAGGTTGTGGTGGTGCCGCGAAAGCTGGCAGAGGGACAGGCAGAGAGCAGGCAGCTGGGGAGAGAGAGAGAGGCGCTGAGGGGCGGGCAGGGTGGGCAGAGACCCTCAAAAGAGGGGTGCGGAGGGCGGGCACAGGGCGAGGGGATCCCCCGTGCCGCGGGTACCTGCTCCCGCCAGTCCGCGATGCCCTCCAGCAGGCAGTGGAGAAGGTGCTGCAGTTCGGGCAGGGGCTGGCAGCGCAGCGCCCGGTCGAGGCCGAGGAAGGAGAGGAGGGTGACGAGCAGCAGGCGGGCGCCGTCGGTGTAGCGGCACGGCTGGGTGACCACGCACAGCGCCAGGAACTGGAGGGGAAGGTGGCGTGTCACCGAGGAACCCCCAAAAAACCGCCGTGGGGATGTCCCCACCAGGGCAGGGACAGGCTGGCACAGCCGGCGGCAGCCCTCCAGGAGCTGGCATCAGTGCAACCTGCCCAATTAGCAGGGCAGAGATAACAAAGGCGCAGCGGTGCGCTCCCACCTTGCAGATGTCACCGAGCTGTGTCACCAGGGCCAGCGTGCTGGTGGGGTTGGGGCTCGCCTGTCCTGGGGAGCAGGATGGATCCAGGCTCCTGGAAGGAGCAAGAAAGGGCTGGCAGGGGGGCTCGTAGGGTGGGCAGCACCGTCCTGCCCGCCCACGCCGGCGCTCACCCTCCTCTCCACGGGGCACAGCTCGGGGGGCAGCAGGCGGGCGGCGGCACAGGGGGCTCAGGTCAGCGCCGAGACGGGCGAAAGCCTGGCTGATCTCCTGCACCGTGGGGCACCAGGGCTCACCTGCGGGCGAGGGGACGGTGAGGGTGGGCAGGGTTTTGGGGGACACGGCGGCAAAGCAGCTCTGCGCCCGCCCTGCGCTCACCCCCAGTGCTCAGCCAGATCTCCCACAGCGCCTGGGAAGCGTTGGTTGTGTCCGGGCAGAGGGTCATCAACTGCCGAAAGAAAGAAGGGGTGACCGGAGTGGTACCGCAGGAGGAGGGGGCACCCTCCTGCACCGGTGGCTTACCTGGAAGAGCCAGCGCAGGACGGGCAGCGGGGCAGGTGGGCATGCAGCGGTAGAGCAGGCTGAGACCCCCGTCGCGGACAAAAGCGGCCTGGCCGGCAGGTGAGTTGCTGGGGGAGGGATAGAGGGGTTGAGTAGGGCTCTACCTGCGTCCCCTGTCCCCTCCCGTCACCCTGATATGTCCTGCCCAGCGCTCACCGGAGGAAGAACCCCTCCAACGCGCTCTGAGGCTTCAGCCCGCGGGTGTCCAGGGTGGGCATCGGCACGGGGAGAGCGTAGAAGACGGGCTCCCCGGGGTGGACGGTGGGGATGGATCTGGGTTTCATGGTGAAGCGGGCCAGGAAAGCCCTGCGGACAGGAAGGTGGCGTCAGGCGGGGAGCGGGCACCGCGCGGACCCCTCGGCCTGGGTATGGCTGGCAGGGTTACCTGTGCTCCTCGGGTAGCTCGGTGTCCTCGTCCGGGGACTCCCAGGGGCTGTCGTCATCCATCTGCACCTGCGCCAGGCCGGCCTGCAGCGTGGCTGCTTGGCGTTGCTCCCTGTCACGGAGGCGGTTAGGGCAGGGCGAGAGCACCCCGGGCCACCCAGCACACCCCCCGTGCCTGAGGGGTGCCAGCCTTACCTCTTCTCCCGGACCAGTGAATCCAGGCTGTTGGCAAGCGGATCTGGCCGTGGGCACGCACCCTGGGTAACAGAGCAAGGGAACGGTGATGGGTACCACAACACCCGGCGGGCACCGGGACATCCCCGGGGATCCCCTGATGCCCGGCCACCCACTCTGAGGCAGGGACCTACCTGCCGGTGGTCCACAGGGCTTGGGGGGCTCATCCCCTGCCAGCAGCATGTCCCTCAGCGGGATCAGGTCATCGTCCTCGCTGTCTGTGGAGGACACCTGCCCCCTCGCTGTGCCCAGTGGGTGCCCCCCAGAGCTCCTGCCTTCCTGCTGCGGCACTCTCCTGGCTGTGGCGTGCTGCTCACGGTTGGCTTCACCCTCCAGGGACACTGCAGCCGCCTCCGGCAGCACTGGGACGTGCCTGGAACTGTCCAGTGCCGCCTGGCATGGTGGGGAGCCCCGTCTGGCTGCATCCCGCTGGTTGGCATGGGGCTGAGCGGGGCCAGGAGGCTGCCGCCCTCTGCTCACCCGTTTCCTGGTGCCAGGGGACTCCTTGGGGCGCCGGGTGGCTGTGGGGACAGTACAGGGGTGATCAATAGCCCCCGTGGGGCACAGGGAGAGCCCTAGGGACAACACAGGGGTGATCGGGGGCCACACTGGGCAGGGGGAGGATCTTCCAGACAATGTAGGGGGTGACTGGGGGCCCTCCGTGGGGTGCCAGGGGACTTTGGGGACAACACAGAGGTGATCGGGGGCCTCCCTGGGGCACAGGGAAGGCCCTAGGGACAACACAGGGGTGATCGGGGACCCCATTGGGGCATGGGGAGGGCTCTGGGGACAACATGGGGGTAACTGGGGGCTCCCTTGGGGCATGGGGAGGGTCTTGGGGACAATACAGGGGTGATCGGGACCACTTCGTGGCACAGGAAAGGGCCCGTGAGGACAAAGCGGGGGTGACCAGCGTCCCCCCCCTTGGGCCACCGTGGGGCCAACAGGAGGGTCACGGCTCCCTTCACACCCATCCCCGGAGCAGGGCTATGCTCACCTCGCGCCCCGCTAGTGCCCCGCGGGCGGTGGGAGGCCCGGGGAGGGCTGTCGGCGGGGACGGGGGACCAGGGCTCCAGCAGGCTGGGGAGTGGCGGGGCGACAGGACGGCCCACCCGCAGGTGTTTGAGGGCGCGGAGCTGCTGGTAGCGCTGGAGACTGGCCTGGAAGCCATAGCTGAAGAGCCCCGAGCGGGGTACGCGGGCAGAGGAGAGGGGGATCTGATACCAGCGCAGCCCCTCAGGGTGGGCGGCCATGGCGGGGCCGCCCCGGCCCCTGGGGGGGGAGACGCCAAAACGGCGGCCAAGGCCTCGCCGCGGGGGCGGGGCTGTGAGGAAAAGGCGGGGCTTACGCTGGGGAGAGCCAATAGGAAGCGGGCGGGCCGGGAGGTGGCCCCTCCTACCCGCCGCGCCCCGGCGCTTTCAAAGCCTCAACCGTCAACGGCTCAACTGTCCGCCGCGGCCAATCGGGGGCGCGCGGGGGCGGCGCGGCTGAGCCCAATCACGGCCAGCCCTTGGCGCGGGGGCGGGGGAGCCTTGCCAGCCAATCAGAGTGGGGCACCGGGGGGAGCGTCACCGCGTCGAACCGGACGCAGCGGGGCATTCTGGGAGCTGTAGTCGGGGAGAGGGGGAAGCCGCGGGGCATGCTGGGAGGTGCAGGCGGGACGCCGAGCAAGCCGCCGCCCCCCCCCCCCCCCCCCCCCCGCGGAAGCGCTTCCGGGTCGTCATCGCCGCGGGGACGGCACCCACTTCCGCTTGACCCGGAAGTTTCGTTCCGCGGCCCTGACCCGGTGCGCGGCGGCGGTGGCGGTGGTGGTGCGGCCTCCAGCCCGGCCTAGCCATGGCGGATGTGACCGCCCGGAGCCTGCAGTACGAGTACAAGGCGGTGAGTGCGGCCCCGCCGGCCACTGGGCCTCCCGCGCCTCACCGGGCCCGTACCGGGCCTCTCCGGTGCCGTTAACCCAACGGGTGCCTTTAAGCCCAACCCCGGGCTTTGGCGACCCCGGGTCTCCCCGCGTAAACGGCCTGCCTGAGGAGGGCTCGGTGTAACGGCCCTTTGCCGGGGGTGGGGAGTTCTGAGGGCTAAAATCCTCTTTTAAGGGTTTTTCCGGATTTTTTCCCTCCTTAAAGCGGGACTTTCCAGGCACCGAGAGATAACCGAGCACCCACGCGAGGAGCGTGCCGGTTCTCCCGGCTGAAACAAGCCCCAGGATGGGGGCGAGTGGCTCAGTCCCAGCTTAAAGTCTAAAATCGCGCCTGGTGAGGGCGTTAAATAACCCCGCAGCTAATTAAAATGCCAATTATTTGTGCCTCGAGCAACGCGCAGCATGTTATATTACAAGAAATTACGCGTGTTTATTCTTTTTGCCCCTCTTCTTTCTTCTCCCAGAACTCCAACCTTGTCCTCCAAGCCGACCGCTCGCTGATCGACCGGACCCGGCGGGATGAGCCGACAGGAGAAGTCCTGTCCTTGGTGGGCAAACTGGATGGGACCCGCATGGGGGACAAGGCCCAGAGGACCAAACCCCAGATGCAGGAAGAGAGACGAGCAAAGTGAGTGCCAGCTCAGAGCCGAGGGGGTGCGGAGCCCTGACTCAGAACTGTATTTGTGTGAAGAACACGCTGGGCAATTAATTTTTCATTCCTGTCTTTGAATGATGTGGTTTTGGTTTGGTTTAGGGCTGTAAATGGGGCCGAATTCAAGGGTGTTGGGGATATTTTGTAGTGGAAAATGTTTTGGTGGCGTGAACACAGGGCTGCAAACTAAAAACTGCTAACTTGGAAGATGCAGAGATCTCGTTTTCTTCATTTGGAGTCGCTTGCTCCATGTCAGGAAACTAAAATTGAAGTGAAAGGTTAAAAAATACCAATTCTTTTCCTTTATTTTTCAAATAAAAGAGACTGGCCGTATTTGAAGTAGCAAGAGCAGGGCTTTGCTGCGGGGCTGACCTGGGTGCTCTCCTTCTTGCCCCTCTTTCCAGGAGAAGGAAGCGTGACGAGGACAGGCATGACATTAACAAGATGAAGGGTTACACCCTGCTTTCCGAGGGCATCGACGAGATGGTGGGCATCATCTACAAACCCAAAACCAAGGAGACTCGCGAGACCTACGAGGTGTTGCTGAGCTTCATTCAGGCGGCTCTTGGGGACCAGGTGAGGACAGGGATGCCTCAGGATGGGCGTTCCTGCTCTGGCAGAGGATTCAAAGCCTGTAAGATCCGTTCCTCGGATGTTTTAATCCTTCCCTGTCATCCCATCAGATGGGTTCGCTCCATCGGCGCTGGCTTTCGGGCCTGGGGACGTTGCGATGGACCCTTAGTTGTAGGGGTGGTCTTTAAGTGCCTATATGGGGGTCCAGAAATGGGAAGGACTGACTCTGTACCCTTCACATAGCAAATTTCCTCTCTGTGTGACGTGTTATTCCTTTCGCAGCCGCGTGACATCCTCTGCGGAGCCGCCGACGAGGTCCTGGCAGTACTGAAGAACGAGAAGCTGCGCGATAAGGAGAGGCGGAAGGAGATCGATCTGCTGCTGGGACAGACCGATGATACCCGCTACCACGTGCTGGTGAACCTGGGGAAGAAGATCACGGATTACGGCGGAGACAAGGAAATCCAGAACATGGGTACGGGAAGGCGTTGTCGTGGGCTGTGGCTTCAGGGATGGGGCTGGTAGAAGTTGGGTTACTGGTGCCAAACCCAGCCTTGCTCCAGGGTGGTGTTTGCGCACGGAGAAGCTAAAAAAAAAGTGTTTGGACGGTTTTCAAAGCCCCCAAACCACGTTCTTTTCATCTTTTGGATGTGCAGAGGTGTGGGCGGGTGTGCGTGCGGATCTGTGAACCTTGCACGTGGTGCCCAGATTTTCCGATGAATTAACTCCGCTCTCCCTTGCAGATGACAATATTGATGAGACATACGGGGTGAACGTGCAGTTCGAGTCTGATGAGGAGGTACGAGATGAGAGGCTGCAGGGTGGTGGTGGAGTCTCTGCCCTGTCCCCTCGCTCTGAGCTGTTCCGCAGGGACCGCGTTTGTCCCGTTTTACTCTGTCACGTTGGGAAGTGGGCATTGGTTCAGCCTGGGTTGTCTCTGCCGGGGAGGAGAAGCCGGATTATTTTAGATACTGCTTCTTGGCTCAGGGAGGATTTGTTGATTATCCTGCTAATCCAAGGCTTATCGTGAGTCAGTACGATGGAAAACAGATGGTGATATTTAGATCCCGTGGGGAGGCTTGGCAGATCGAGAGGAAGAGAGACATTCAAATGCGCTGGTTGGAAGTGTTTCATAGAAACGTTCCCCGGGATTGTGTTTTGAAAAAGGCTGAGAGGACGATAAGAGAGACAAATACAAGATTGTTGGAGGAGGTGCTGGCAAAACCTCTCTGTAGAGAGTAGAAATAATCTTATCACGTGGTGCTTTACCTGAACAGCAGCATTATGTTCCTGTTAAAAGCACAAGGCAGGCCGTTTCCCCTCAGGAATGAGTTGCCAGATTATTAATTTCTGTCAAGGAAAAGCTTCTCTTTGATGTTTGCAAAAGCCGCTTACTGAAAGTCTTTTTTCAACAGGAAGGCGATGAGGACATTTACGGCGAAGTGCGTGATGAGGCGTCTGATGATGACATGGAGGGAGATGAAGCCGTTGTCCGTTGCACCCTCTCGGCCAACGTGAGTCACGAAGGAACACGTGAAATGGGGGTTTGATGTTGTATAGAGAATGGTCAGGGATCCTGTTGGTTTATGGAGGGAGTTAAGGTCATTTGCGGGTGGAGAGGAGCCTTGGAGCTGTTGTCTGATGGAGGCCAAAATGATCATTAATAAAATTAACGGGTCTGGCAGTTGCACAGTTCCATGTGCTCGTTCTCTGCTCCTCTCCCTGGGTAGAGAGAGGCCCCAAACTCTTGCTCCACAGCACAAAGGTCACGTGCTTGCTTTCCTCTGGCAGGAAGATAATGTTTTTGTGGGTTTTTCTTAAAGCTTGTGGCTTCGGGTGAGCTGATGAGTTCAAAGAAGAAGGATCTGCATCCTCGAGACATCGACGCCTTTTGGCTCCAGCGGCAGCTGAGCCGTTTCTACGATGATGCCATTGTTTCCCAGAAGAAGGCGGACGAAGTGCTGGAGATCTTGAAGGTCAGCGGCCACCTGGTCTTGCGTGTAGCTGCTGTTTAACTCCGCTTGAGTTCGGTTCTATGCGAAGCAGGGATTCTTGTTCTGTGGGGCGTGGAGGTAACCGGACATTCCTCGTTTCTTCTCCTCCCAGACTGCGAGCGATGACCGGGAATGTGAGAACCAGCTTGTTCTGCTCCTGGGCTTTAACACCTTTGACTTCATTAAAGTCCTGCGGCAGCACCGGATGATGAGTGAGTGGCGTTCGCTTTAACCGTCCCGCCTTGTTGTTTCCCTGCTGTTCTGACATGATTCTAATACAACCCGAGGCTTTTTAGCTGCCATAGGTGTTGCTGTGTGAAGCTTAGGCCCTTGTTATTTGCTCCCTTCTTTTGGTTCAACCCTTAACCCCACCAGTGTTCCCTTAATTTTCTTTCATCAGTCCTGTACTGCACTTTGCTGGCCAGTGCACAAAGTGAAGCTGAAAAAGAAAGGATAATGGGGAAGATGGAAGCAGATCCCGAGCTGTCAAAGTTCTTGTATCAGCTGCATGAGACAGAGAAGGAGGATCTCATCCGGGTAAGGCTAGAGGGAACCTCAGGCAGGACAAAAGCAGGAATCGTGAGATCCTTGCCACTGTTTGCGGTTGTCGTTGGGCTGTGTGTTTTGTTTGCTGTTCGTGAGAGAGGAGCCTGCTGACTCAGCTGGGATCTTGAAACCATGGGAAACGTTGCTTAGGTGATGGCTGAGACTCAGCTGAGAGGGCGATTTATTTACCACTTCTTATTTTTGAGTCACTCAAGTGTCTGCTTTCCCAGGAAAATGTCAATATATGCAAGTTTCACATTTTTACACTGGTGTTAACTATCTTGTAACAGCACCGTTTCACCTCTGGGCCTCCTTGATGCGAGGCTCAGCGCAATAAAACATCCTGGTTAGCTCTGATCAGCTCCTCGTTACCTGGGCTTGGAATGTGACACTTAACAGCTTTATTGGCACGCAGGATTAGCTCTGCTTGGCCTTTGGAGAATAACAGTTCTGTGACCGATTTGGGGGTTGTTTTTTTGGGATTAATACAATATTCGTGCTTTGTTGCTAGAAAAAAAAACCTGGTTGTGTTGATGTGAGTGGCCAGTTTGGGTTCTCTGTGTTTGAGGAGCGCTGCTGGCATGCAGCGCGCTGGGCTTTTGCTGGGGCGCTGCGGGTTTGTGTGTCTGCACTCCCTGCTTCTTTTCATCTGCTCTCTTGGAAGGCAGGTTTATGTCCTGGCCTTGGGGTCACTGGTTTCTGCTGCCAAAAATTATTGGCTCTGGTTAAGTGAATGCCTGTGCTTGAAAGAAATTGTGGCGTGTGGCTCTCTGGTTGTGCGGACACGCAGGGT
The DNA here is from genome assembly GCA_017639485.1 of Pluvialis apricaria. Lineage (NCBI taxonomy): Eukaryota > Metazoa > Chordata > Aves > Charadriiformes > Charadriidae > Pluvialis > Pluvialis apricaria. Next base: position 6,649,454 of record CM030030.1, read on the forward strand.
GCAGAGCCGTGTGTGACGGGAGTCTGGCAGTCCACGGAGGAGGTTGGACAACGCTTCCCTGGGGGCTGAATTCTGATCTCTTTGCACAGGAAGAACGCTCTCGCCGGGAACGTGTTCGTCAGTCCCGGATGGATACTGACTTGGAGACCATGGATCTGGACCAAGGAGGAGAGGTAAAACTCTGTTCCTAGCCCTTCGACGAGCATCCTCACTAAGTGCAAAAAGAGTGTTTGAAGTGACATGGGCAGGAAGATAGCAAGAATAAGCCCCCAATGTGCTAAAGAGGCACTTGCCAGGTGGATGCAGTTGCTTTTCCTTTAGTCCCAGGGTGAAAATGGCAGGAGAGCGTTGTTCTCTAATCCTTGCCCCTTTCCTGTTGCTCTCTCCAGGTACTGGCTCCCCGCCAGGTGCTGGACTTGGAGGATCTCGTGTTTGCCCAAGGTAGTCACTTCATGGCCAACAAGCGATGCCAGCTCCCTGACGGATCCTTCCGCAGACAGCGCAAGGGCTACGAGGAGGTGCACGTGCCTGCCTTGAAGCCAAAGCCTTTTGGCTCCGAAGAGGTAGGCGACCTGCTTTGTTTCCCCTGATTTAGCACTGGGTGTGTTGAGTGACGAGATGACTGATGGCGTCTGTCTGGACTTGGGTAAGGGCTTTGACACAGTCCCCCACGACATCCTTCTCTCTACATTGGAGAGATACGAACTTTATAGATGGACTGTTTGGTGGATGAGGAGTTGGCTGGGTGGTCGCGTCCGGAGGGTAGCGGGCAACGGCTCAATGTCCAGATGGAGATTGGTGACAAGTGGTGTCCCTCAGGGCTCCATACTGGGACCAGTACTGCTCAATATCTTCATCAGTGACACAGACAGTGGGATCGAGTGCGCCCTCAGCAAGTTTGCGGACGACACTAAGTTGAGTGGTGCGGTTGGCATGCCTGAGGGACGGGATGCCGTCGGAGGGACCTGGACAAGTTCGAGAAGTGGGCCCGTGTGAACCTCGTGAGGTTCAACAAGGCCAAGTGCAGGGTCCTGCACCTGGGTGGGGGCAACCCCCGGTATCCGTACAGGCTGGGGATGGAGGGGTGGAGAGCAGCCCTGCCGAGAGGGATTTGGGGGTACTGGTGGATGGAAAGGTGGCCGTGAGCCGGCAATGTGCGCTGGCAGCCCAGAAAGCTACCGGCACCCCGGGCTGCATCCCCAGCAGCGTGGCCAGCGTGGCGAGGGGGGATTGTGCCCCTCTGCTGCGCTCTGGGGAGCCCCCCCTGCAGCGCTGCCTCCAGCTCGGGGGGGCCCAACAGCAGAAGGACACGGAGCTGTTGGAGCGGGGCTGGAGGAGGGCCCGGAGATGCTGCGAGGGCTGAGCCCCTCTGCGGGGAGGACAGGCGGGGAGAGGGGGGGTTCAGCCTGGAGAGGAGAAGGCTCCGCGGAGACCTCAGAGCCCCTTCCAGTACTTAGAGGGGGCCTATGAGAAAAACAAGGACAAACTTTTTAGCACACCCTGTTGTGATAAGACAGAGGGTGAAGGCTTTAAACGAAAAGAGGGGAGATTCAGATTAGATATAAGGAAGAAGTGTTTTGCGCTGAGGATGGTGGTGGGCCCAGGCTGCCCAGAGAGGTGGGAGGTGCCCCATCCCTGCAAACATTCCAGGCCAGGTTGGACGGGCTCTGAGCAACCTGATCTAGTTAAAGATGTCCCTGTGCGGGGCAGGGGGTTGGACTAGATGGCCTTTAAAGGTCCCTTCCCACCCAAACCATTCCGTGATTCTGTGAGTTGTTGCTAACAGGACAAGAGGGAACGGGCACAAACCTGACCATAGGCAGTTCCATCTCAACCTGAGGAGGGACTTCTTCCCTGTGCGGGTGGCAGAGCAGTGGCACAGCTGCCCAGAGAGGGGGGGGAGTCTCCCACTCTGGAGCCATCCCAAACCCGCCTGGACGTGATACGATGTCGTGACGGATACTTCCTGTGGCTCAACAGGCTTTGATGTGGCTGTGACGCCCTCTCAGATTTCTTGATGAACCGTTATTTTAAGCCCAGAGATTTCACATGGCTGAAGAGGGTTCCTGATTTCTCACTTCTGGAGTGGCTGTCCTGTGCTGGCTGTTTCTCTCGGGGCTCCCCTGCCCTGTTTAGCTGCTGTGCTGAGCCCTCGGCTCTGCTTTTGCTCCCTCCTTGCTGTGATGTGCAGTGTGGGCCAGATATGTGGCTGATTCATCGTGTGCCTTGTGATAAATTGCCTCTTTTGATCAGTGCTGGCAGCAGAAATGCGGTCTGATCTGTCCCATCATGAGAACACGGCGGAGATTTGCTTTTCTGATGGTGTAGCCAACTATGACTTGTACTCGTTGGAGTGCACGGGCCAGCTAATGGCCCTCGTTTGATCTCTTCCTAACCCGCTCCCCAATCCCTGGGCACGGGGGCTTCTCTTCTGCCCATCTGGAGACAACATGACCCTGTTACTCCCCAGGGTGTCTCTGAGGTCTCACATATGCCCTGCAGCCTGCGAGGTACTGAAACAAAGGCGCTGAGCTTGATGTTTTCCCTTTTCAGCAATTGGTTTCTGTGGAAAAGTTGCCCAAATACGCCCAGGCTGGATTCGAGGGATTTAAAACGCTGAACCGTATTCAGAGCAAACTCTACCGTGCAGCGCTGGAGTCGGATGAGAACTTGCTGCTGTGTGCTCCCACGGTAAGGATCCCGATATTCGGGGCCTCTGTGATGGAGAATCCAGAAGGATGATCTGTTTGGGTGGAAAAGGCTGACCTTTACTCTGGAGAAGACATGAATTTGATGGGACTGGTTCTGTTTTGTGTTCCAGGGCGCTGGGAAGACAAACGTGGCGCTCATGTGCATGTTGCGAGAAATAGGGAAACACATTAATATTGACGGAACCATCAACGTGGACGATTTCAAGATTATTTACATCGCGCCCATGAGGTCCTTGGTGCAGGAGATGGTGGGCAGCTTCGGGAAGGTACGGAGAGGTTTGGTCCTGCCCCTGCTTGAACTGTAGATTGAGGAAGATGGCCCAGAAGGCCAAGCGTGTCCCGGGCTGCATCAGAAATGTGGCCAGCAGGGCGAGGGGGGGATTGTGCCCCTCTGCTGCGCTCTGGGGAGCCCCCCCTGCAGCGCTGCCTCCAGCTCGGGGGGGCCCAACAGCAGAAGGACACGGAGCGGTTGGAGCGGGGCCGGAGGAGGGCCCGGAGATGCTGCGAGGGCTGAGCCCCTCTGCGGGGAGGACAGGCTGGGAGAGGGGGGGGTTCAGCCTGGAGAGGAGAAGGCTCCGCGGAGACCGCAGAGCCCCTTCCAGTGCCTAAAGGGGCTCCAGGAGAGCTGGGGGGGACTCTGGGTCAGGGAGGGGAGCGATGGGACGAGGGGGAACGGTTTGACACTGACAGAGGGGAGATTGGGATGAGATATGAGGAAGAAATTGTTGCCTGTGCGGGCGGTGAGCCCCTGGCGCAGGCTGCCCCGAGAAGCTGTGGCTGCCCCATCCCTGGAGGTGTCCAAGGCCGGGTTGGACGGGGCTGGGAGCACCCTGGGCTGGTGGGGGTGTCCCTGCCCAGGGCAGGGGGTGGCACTGGATGGCCTTCAGGGTCCCTTCCAACGCAAACCATTCTGTGATTCTACAGTTCTAAGATGAGATTTATTGTGGTGGCTTCCTTATATTATGCTTACGGAAGGATATAAGCTCTGGCAGAAGCTTGTGGGGCGAGGCTGTGTTTGGGTTGTGCCTTGAATCTCTGTTGGTGTAGTCTGTGCCCACTGGGCTCTGAGCGTGTGTTGATGCGGGCTTTGGATGTCACTGTAGGCTATGAAATCCACGCATTTCATCCAGCGCTGTAGTGGGACAAGTACAAAACTGTCTGTGAGTGTCTCTGGGCTCTAACGCTGCCCCGGGAAACGTGCATTTGCCCAGCTTAACCGCCTGTGGGCTTCCTCCTAGCGCCTGGCGACTTACGGCATCAACGTGGCTGAGCTGACGGGGGATCACCAGCTATGCAAGGAGGAAATCAGCGCTACCCAGATCATCGTCTGCACCCCGGAGAAGTGGGACATCATCACCCGCAAGGGAGGAGAACGCACCTATACCCAGTTGGTGCGACTGGTCATCCTGGTGAGCAGCGCCGGTGCCTGCAAAGCCCTGGCACGGAGGAGGGGGGCAATGACGGGCGCTGCATCTTTCAGCATTGCGGTTCCCGAACGTGTGTTAACGGTTGAAGATGCGTCTGGCGGTTGGTTGCAGAGAGGCTTGGGCTTTGAGCCGTGGGATGAGCGCGCCTCAATCCGCGCAAGGAGGTCTGCGAAGAAACTAAAACAAAAATGGGTAAATAGAGCCGGTTTGGAGCAGGGATAAGTCTGTTTGTGTTTCCTCTCTTTAGGATGAGATACACCTGCTGCACGATGACCGAGGACCCGTCCTGGAGTCTTTGGTAGCCAGGGCCATTCGCAACATCGAGATGACTCAGGAAGATGTGAGGCTCGTTGGCTTGAGTGCCACCCTGCCCAACTACGAGGATGTGGCTACCTTCCTGAGAGTGGACCCGGCCAAAGGCTTGTTCTATTTTGATAACAGGTACCGTGGAAAGCTGGGAGAGAGCTTTACGATCAGATGGTGGGTAGCTGTTGAGAGCTGGGAAATACCTGCCTCCTGTGGAGGCAGTTGAGTGCTTATCTGTCGGATGGTGCCAGGGTCTCGCCGGGCCTTCAGCTTACTCTCAACGTGCGTTTATTTGCTCGTAGATGTGCTGGTGAATGCGTGTTCAGGACTAGAGCAGTTAAATACAGCCTCAAAATGTGTGCCAGGGTTTCTGCGTTGTCATACTTGCAAGAAGATGCTTTAGAGAAGGCGGATAAACTCTGCTGTACCTCTGTGCTGCAGAAGCTGTTTGAAGGAAGCCTTAAAATAGGATTATGGTAGTTCCTGAAACGCCGTTTTTGCTCCCTGAGTATGTGCGTAGTGAACAGATTCCAGGAAATGGGAATACGTGTTACTGTCCCCTACTGTTTAAGCTAGCCGGGCAGAACTGGCGCCATCAAATCTCTGAGTAAATTGAGGCACAAAGGAAGCGCGTTGAACTTGGTAGCATGAAATACATGATGCCTTTCGACAGGACCTTTGTAGCAGGTTTTCTCCATTCTTCTGCTCTTTTATGGACTTGTTTTTTTTCCCCTTACAGCTTCCGACCGGTGCCCCTAGAGCAGACCTATGTGGGTATTACAGAGAAGAAAGCAATCAAACGCTTCCAGATAATGAATGAAATTGTTTATGAGAAGATTATGGAGCATGCTGGAAAGAACCAGGTTTGATACTTTATTTTATTGTTTTTGTTGTATTGTTATTTGATTAAGATCCTGGTGCTTGTCTGTTGCTGGTGAGGATTTCCGAGTTCCTGTCGCTGCAGAAATGCTGCAGGGGAGAAGAGGGTAGGTTTGGGTGGCAGCTGAGAGAAAAAGGAACACGTGTTTTCTCTCTGTGCCAGCTGTCTTGATTAACATATAACCGGTGTTTCTAGGATGAGGGAGTTTGGGTGATGCTACCCTGTTAGATCAGGAGCTCTGTGCGTGGTTCAGAGGGCGTCTGGACTAATTCTAGATCTCTTCCCACCCTGAACACCAGGAGCGGGTTGGGTCAAGCATCTTTGCTGGCTGCAGCCGTAGTGATTCCTCTCTCAGCGACGGTAACCGTGTGCTTGTTTAACAGGTGCTGGTGTTCGTTCACTCCAGGAAGGAGACCGGGAAGACTGCCCGGGCCATCAGGGACATGTGCCTGGAGAAAGATACCCTGGGCCTCTTCTTGCGGGAGGGCTCAGCCTCCACCGAGGTCCTGAGGACGGAAGCTGAGCAGTGCAAGGTAATTGCCCGGACGGGGCTGTTCTCGCACAGCGATGGCAAGAGCGCAGCTACGGAGATGCTGCTGGTTTGGTGCAGTTTCACAGCCTTTCCTTTGGGATACGCGCTACCTCCTCTTGCTTCTTTTGTCCCTGGTGTTACTTGGCTCGGTAGAAAACCTAGAGCTGGTTGTGTTTCTGCTGCAGAACCTGGAGCTGAAAGACCTCCTTCCTTACGGCTTCGCCATTCACCACGCTGGGATGACGCGAGTGGACCGGACACTGGTGGAGGATCTGTTTGCTGACAAGCACATTCAGGTGAGCCTGCCTTCCCACGAGGAATCGCAATGTTTGGGGTAGGTACTTCACACAAATTGCTTGAGCCGCGTTTTCCAACAGCCCTTTGGATAAAATCAAGAGGATAAACGTAGCCAACCCCCGTCCCTCTCTACTGAAGCTGGTGCCAGATAAAGGCAGCCCTGATTTTTGTGTCAAGAATCGAAACTAAAAGCACGTGGGCCAGGAGCGGAGAGGGGAAAAACTTCTCCCCCATTCAGGCCTCACTGAATGTTTAAAGCTAGAGGTCTGTCCCAGAGCAGGCTGTCTCCTCCGCAGTTGCCACTTTGACAAAACCCCATCCAAGCAATTTCCTGGCTGTTATGAATGGAAAGCAAAGGATTTTCTCAGGGTTGTGCAGTGAGCTGAGAAATTTGGGCAAAGATCTTGTTGTTTATCTGGCCTCCCTCTGCTGAGCTGTCAAGACAGTCACAGTTCTCAGTCTTTGTTCCTTTTGTGCGTGTCTCTAATGTCAGGACTAGCATTTTAGATCCCTTTTTTCCCCTAGGAAGAGGCTTCTACCTGGCTCTGATTGCTGTTTTTCGCTCCTGCAGGTGCTGGTCTCCACAGCCACGCTGGCCTGGGGTGTAAACCTCCCTGCTCACACCGTCATCATCAAGGGGACGCAGGTGTACAGCCCTGAGAAGGGGCGCTGGACCGAGCTGGGTGCTCTGGACATCCTCCAGGTGAAGTTCTGGTAACAAAGATGCTGCCGGCACCCGGGGCAGGAGTTTTCCCTTCCCGCTGAGGCACATTTGAGGTCCGCTTTTGTATTTTCTCAGTGCAGTCGCTCCCTGTTCCCTACTGTCAGACTGTCTCAGCTGTTGTGAGAACAGCCCTGCTGTGAGGGCAGAGGAAAAGCACATCAGTAGGAGAAGAGGACAAATGATTCCTCTCCCAATAGCTTGTCCAGACACATCTGAGATATTTCTGTGTGTGTCCTGCCAGCTAGAAGTAACAGCAGACCGAACAATCTGGCAGTAAAGCCCCAGGACACGGCAGCAAGGAGAAATTGCCAAACTAAAAGCTTTTACGTTTTGCTGACCTCACCTTCTCGTTTCTTAGATGCTGGGACGTGCCGGGAGGCCTCAGTACGATACCAAAGGAGAGGGAATCCTCATCACATCCCACGGTGAGCTGCAGTATTACCTGTCCCTGCTCAACCAGCAGCTCCCCATTGAAAGCCAGATGGTGTCGAAGCTCCCAGACATGCTGAATGCAGAGACTGTGCTCGGCAATGTCCAGAACGCAAAGGTGAGCGCGAATCTTTGCTTTCCCCGCATACGTGTGGCCTTTGTTCCACCTGGGGAGCTGCTGGGAATTGCAGGGGCCAAAGAATGATCTGTGTCAGGGAGGGATGTCGTCGTTGTACAGGAGCAAAGAAACTTGCAACCTTTAGTGCCTGGGAAGCGAAATTTTAAGAGATCTGGAAGGACAGCCGTGAGAACTACCAGCCTGTGAGGCTGGCTGGTGTGGCAGGGAAGTGGGTTGATGCTTCTGTAATTCAGAGCAGACAGAGTTCTCCACATGGAGAAGGACACTGGGGCAAAGTCTGCCAGTGAAGGGTGTGTTTTCTTGTTTTTTAATTCCTTAATATTTTTCTGGTACTGGAGAGGAGTTGTGTACAGCACGGCTGGACTTCCAAGCTCTGGTTTAATGCTGACCCAGCAGGATTCAGCGGGGCTGAACCTGATGTGTCCTATGCTAGCGCTGGGAGCACCAGGCTCCGAGCCGGAGCGTCTCTCTTGCTTGCTGTGAGGCGTATTCGTCAGCTCTTGGCGTGTTGGTGTTTCCTCAGGATGCAGTGAATTGGCTGGGCTACACCTACCTGTACATCCGAATGCTGCGCTCCCCGACTCTCTACGGGATATCCCACGACGATCTGAAGGGGGATCCGCTGCTGGACCAGCGCCGCCTGGATCTGGTTCACACTGCAGCCCTCATGTTAGACAAAAACAACCTGGTGAAGTACGACAAGAAGACGGGGAACTTCCAGGTGAGACAGGACCTGGGAAAGGCGCTGTGATCAGGCAGAGCTGGACGGGAGCATCCTCTGGCTGAGAGGAAGGATGCAACAGGCATCTTGCTGATTAAATATGCATCTCAGGGCATGCTGCGTCATTCAGACCTGCTTTTGTGCACATCTGTCATTCCAGAGAGCTGTTTGCCGGCATAGAGAGTGCTGGTGTAAAAACCGACCCTCCGTCTGTCACTTTTGGGTGTTTGCTGCTGCCTCCTAAGTAAATTCACATTCCCGTTGTATTTTTGTTGCTTCGGAGGCAGTGAGATGAGAAAGGGGAGGTTGTGATGTATGGAATTGTGTAGCAGGTAAAGCAGCTTTCCTGGGTGATTTGTAGCCTGAGAGTTCACACTGAGCTTGTCTGGAAACGTCTCTCCTGCTGCAGCCTGGTTTTTGTTCGGCGTCTTCTGTCTGTGCCACGAACAGTCGGGTGTCTTTCTTGCTGTTTCACTCTGGCTGTCGTCCTTGTGGCAGGTGACAGAGCTGGGCCGCATCGCCAGCCACTACTACATCACCAACGAGACGATGCAAACTTACAATCAGCTCCTGAAACCCACCCTGAGTGAAATCGAACTGTTTCGGGTCTTCTCACTGTCCTCGGAGTTCAGGAACATCACCGTGAGGGAGGTATGGAGCCAGGCACCCGTCCAGAGAGAGGCAGCCCTGAGGCATCGCTCTTGATGCTGTGGGGGAAGATGCAGAGCTTGGCCTGTCAGGGACCGTTCTCATCTCTCCTGCCTTGGTTTTCTGCAGGAGGAGAAGCTGGAGCTTCAAAAGTTGCTGGAGCGAGTTCCCATCCCAGTGAAGGAGAGCATAGAGGAGCCCAGTGCCAAGGTGAGCCCCATCTGCCCCCTCGAGGGGACTTCTCTGCCTGTCTTGAGGGGAGCAGTGATCCTTGCGGAAGAGCTCTGATGGTAAATGCCACTCGTGGGCGGCATTTCTTTTCTTCTCCCTGTGTGGGACATCCTGGACTGTGTCAGGAGGTGCTTAAAGAGCTGCAGGTGCTTCTTGTCTCTGGTTGAGCACGCTGTCCTGCAGCGTAGGACAGTCCATCCTTGTTGATCGCTTCTGTCCTGCCACGTGGCAAAGCCCACCGAGATCAGGTGCTGGTGCGGAGGGCACTGAGACTCTCTCTCTTCTTCTTCCCCAGATCAACGTGCTCCTCCAGGCCTTCATCTCCCAGCTGAAGCTGGAAGGGTTTGCTCTCATGGCAGACATGGTGTACGTTACTCAGGTGAGTGAGGAAACGTGCCTGGAGCCTCTCTGTTTCCATTTAGGTGGTGCAGTCCAGCCATGTCTCGGTCTCGGACAGCTATTTGCACCTTGAAAATTCAGTTTGTGGTCATAAATGTCTTTGAAAATAATTAGAGCTATGAGCGGTGAGAAGGTCTGACCCCTGTCAGGATGGGAATTAGATCTTCATTGAAGTCTCTAATTTCTAATCAAAGTAATTCAGCGTTAGAGGACTACAGGGTAGCCTTATTCTTCTACTCTTACCATGGTCTGTAGCGACAGGGCAAGCGATAACAGTTTTAAACTGAAAGAGGATAGATTTAGGTTGGATATAAGGAAGAATTTTTTTTACCATGAGCGTGGTGAGCCCCTGGCGCAGGCTGCCCCGAGAAGCTGCGGTTGCCCCATCCCTGGAGGTGTTCCAGGCCGGGTTGGACGGGGCTGGGAGCACCCTGGGCTGGTGGGAGGTGTCCCTGCAGGGAGGTTGGAACAAGGTGATCTTTAAAAGATCCCCAAACCATTCTATTATCATGTGGCTGGGCAGGAAAACGGGTAGAAAGGGAGGAAGAGTTAAATGTGATGATCGCAGCCAAGTCTGAGAGCTGCTCTCTGTTCCGCCAGTCTGCTGGGCGGCTGATGCGTGCCATCTTCGAGATCGTCCTGAACCGTGGCTGGGCCCAGCTCACCGACAAGACCCTTAACCTCTGCAAGATGATTGACAAACGGATGTAAGTGAGATCTCGGAGGTATTTGCTGATTGCAGGCTGGATGAGATTCTTCAGCGTAGCCTGGCTGGGTCTGCAGAGTTTGGGAAGGAGAGAGCTTTTGCCTCTCAGGGTGTAAAGGAGCTGCCCGGTGTGTCTGGCCGAGGGCTGGTCGTTGGTAATGTGGGGAACCTGGTGCTCTGAAGGCTTTGTCTCTGTTTCTTTGCTTGTCTCACCCCGCGGTGTCCTTGCAGGTGGCAGTCCATGTGCCCTTTGCGCCAGTTCAAGAAACTGCCTGAAGAAGTGGTGAAGAAAATCGAGAAGAAGAATTTCCCATTTGAACGGCTCTACGACTTGAACCATAACGAAATAGGTATGGAGACACAGAATCGTGGAACCCCAGAGTGGTGGGGGTGGGCAGGGCCCTCTGGAGCTCCCCCAGTCCACCCCCTGCCAGAGCAGGGTCCCCTCCAGCAGTGGCACAGGACGGCGTCCAGGCGGGTTTGGGATGGCTCCAGAGTGGGAGACTCCCCCACCTCTCTGGGCAGCTGTGCCACTGCTCTGCCACCCGCACAGGGAAGGAGTCCCTCCTCAGGTTGAGATGGAACTGCCTATGGTCAGGTTTGTGCCCGTTCCCTCTTGTCCTGTCCCCGGGCACCGCTGGAAAAAGACTGTTCCCATTCCCCAGCACCCTCCCTTTGAGGATTTATAAGCGTTGATAAGATCCCCCTTCAGTCTTCTCTTCTCCAGACTGAAAAGCCCCAATTCCCTGAGCCTTTCCTCATCAGAGAGATGCTCCAATCCCCTCATCATCTTTGCAGCCCTTTGCTGGACCCTCTCCAGCAGTTCCCTGTCCTTCCTGACCCGGGGAGCCCAGAACTGCACACAGTGCTCCGGCTGCGGCCTCCCCAGGGCAGAGCAGAGGGGGAGGATGCCCTCCCTCGCCCCGCTGGCCACACTCTGCTGGGTGCACCCCAGGGTGCCATTGGCCTTCTTGGCCACCAGGGCACACTGCTGGCTCATGGTCACCCTGTTGGCCCCCAGGACTCCCAGGTCCCTTTCCACAGAGCTGCTCTCCAGGAGGTCACCCCCAACCTGTACTGATGCATGGGGTTATTTCTCCCCAGACACAGTACCCTGCACTCTCCCGTGTTGAATCTCATTAGGGCACACCGGCAAATGCAGCAGGGAGAGGTGTCTGCCTCTTTATTCTCCCCTGCCACGTTTTGACCCAGAGATGGGGGGCTTGTTCCTGTCTGATTGAAGGGGCAGAGCTAGCGAGGGTCTTGGTACAGCTTGAGGAGGGCAGAGGCTTTGCCCTGGCACCTTCCGGCTGCTTGGATGGCCGATAACAAATACTGTTTGGTTTGGGAGCTGTTGGTCGCTCTGTTGTCCGTCTGTCCTGACGGCAGCGCCTTTCTGTTGCAGGGGAACTGATCCGAATGCCCAAGATGGGCAAGACAATCCACAAATACGTTCATCTGTTTCCGAAGCTGGAGCTCTCGGTCCACTTGCAGCCTATTACCCGTTCCACCCTGAAAGTAGAGCTCACCATTGCCCCTGACTTCCAGTGGGATGAAAAGGTGAGCCGCGCAGCTGCACATCGCCAGGCTAAATACCATGCTGGGGGGGGGGGAAGAGGGCACTTCTCGGGGAGGATTGGCACGGGAGGGCTGGTGTTCAGCTCCTGGAGATTTGGAAATGGGGGATCTAGACTCTGATAGGAGGGTAACGGCTGCCCTTGCTCAGGTACACGGTTCGTCCGAAGCTTTCTGGATCCTGGTGGAGGATGTGGACAGTGAAGTCATCCTGCACCACGAGTACTTCCTGCTGAAAGCCAAATACGCGCAGGACGAGCACCTCGTCACCTTCTTCGTGCCCGTGTTCGAGCCGCTGCCCCCGCAGTACTTCATCCGGGTGGTCTCCGACCGCTGGCTCTGTAAGTCTCCTCCTGCCAGGAGCACCCCGGTTCTAAGCAGCAGTTCCCCCTGGGGTCCGAGGGAGGACTTCAGGCCCTCTCCTCGTGCTGTGCTGGGGGAAACCACTTCTGACTTCCAAGTGACAGCAGGGCTGGGGATCCCCTTGGCTGGGGGAACTCAGAGATGAAACCGTTGGAGCACTTTTGGAGATGAAAATGGGGTGTTTTTTGTGTGTCTGACAGCCTGTGAGACCCAGCTGCCCGTTTCCTTCCGCCACCTGATCCTCCCTGAGAAGTACCCTCCTCCGACGGAGCTGCTGGATCTGCAGCCGCTGCCCGTGTCGGCTCTGCGAAACAGTGCCTTCGAGAGCCTCTACCAGGACAAGTTCCCTTTCTTCAACCCCATCCAAACTCAGGGTGGGTATCGCCTCTGCTCACCTCCTCCAAACCGCCTCTCGATGAGCCCTGGTGCTTCTGGTATTCACAGTCCCGTAGCCTTGGTTTTGTGGGGTTTAGTCACACAATTTGCTACAGAAGGTCCTCACGTGATGTATCCCTTCTACCTTTCTGAGCCTTAGAGGTTTGAAATCTTTCCAGAAAATTTTCCAGAATAGGGAATTCACACTTACGAGCTACTGTGACAGACTAGAACCCGTTTTGCTCAGTGGATCCTGGACTAAAGCTCTTAAACAGCCTTTTCTGTAGCTCCTTCTTGCGCAGGCTGGATCCAGGTTGTGTTTTCCCTGCCCGTTTCTAGAGCTTTGATAGAAATCCGTGGAGATTTTGCTAAACTGCTGTCTTCTGTGTTGTCCGTCTGTCCCCAGTGTTTAACACGGTTTATAACAGCGACGACAACGTGTTTGTGGGTGCCCCCACGGGAAGCGGAAAGACCATTTGTGCTGAATTTGCCATCCTGAGGATGTTGCTCCAGAACTCGGAGGGACGTTGTGTGTACATCACCCCCATGGAGGCCCTGGCAGAGCAGGTAAGCCCGGCATCCTGCGGAGAACTGGAGCCTCACCCCGGCTTCGATTTGCTTCCTCATCCCCCGTTTCACTTTTCCTCATCCCTTCTTTGCTGCAATGTCCCCTGGGATGACTCCGGAGTCTTTTGATTAATTGTCTCTCTGTGGGAGCAAAGAGACACTGCTCCGCTGCCGACGTTGCTGTGTACATGTGTGTCTCTCCAGGAATTTGGTAGGATTTGTTTGAATTCGAGGTTAACAACAGCATCCCTTACATTTTTGGCAGGTCTTCTTGGACTGGTATGAAAAATTCCAGGAGCGTCTCAATAAGAAGGTGGTCCTGCTGACGGGGGAGACCAGCACCGACCTGAAGCTGCTGGGCAAAGGGAACATCATCATCAGCACCCCCGAGAAATGGGACATCCTCTCGCGACGCTGGAAGCAGCGCAAGAACGTTCAGAACGTCAACCTCTTCATCGTGGACGAAGTGCATCTCATCGGGGGCGAAAATGGGGTGCGTCTTGGGGCTACTAATTCGAGTGATGCTCGTCATCGGTTTAGTCTCAGTTAGCAGAGCCGATTTGGGGTGGATGGTTGCTTGTTCCTGATGTCTGGTCAGCTTTTCCTGCCGGGAATTTCCCCAAGCTGCAGGGTGGGCTGGGATAGGAGGGCCATATCCTTTGGGAAGCGCAGGAGTGGTATCCCCTGCATGAGGGTGCTTGGGCTGAAGTTGGCCGGAGTTCAGCCAGGAGAGGCAGCTGCAGTGCAGAGAGCTCGGCCTTCCCCTCCTTATCCTGCTACAACCCGTCTTCTCCCGCCTACAGCCCGTGCTGGAGGTCATCTGCTCCCGCATGCGTTACATCTCCTCCCAAATCGAGCGACCCATCCGCATCGTGGCTCTCAGCTCATCCCTGTCCAACGCCAAGGACGTGGCTCACTGGCTGGGCTGCAGCGCCACCTCCACCTTCAACTTCCACCCCAACGTCCGCCCCGTTCCCCTGGAGCTGCACATTCAGGTAAGGTTTGGGCGACCTCATCTCCTTTTCCTTCTCCCTGGTCTCCAGACAGCGTCACTGCCTGCTCCTCTTCCCCTGCAGGGCTTCAACATCAGCCACACGCAGACTCGCCTGCTCTCCATGGCCAAACCCGTCTACCATGCCATCATGAAGCACTCGCCCAAAAAGCCGGTCATCGTCTTCGTCCCATCCCGCAAGCAGACGCGGCTCACGGCCATCAACATCCTCACCACGTGCGCCTCGGATGTCCAGAGGCAAAGGTAACAGTGCTGGGGCCTGTGTCCTTCCTCTGA